>APFE030882249.1:8493-70993 GCA_000404065.3 Pinus taeda | reverse complement strand
TAATGAGTCTGCTGATAGTTAAGTTCAATCGAAACTTAACCAATTCCTGATAGTTCATTTCACCGGGTGTGATGCAACTGTTGAACCAGGAAAATAAATGAATAAATGAGTGAGTTAGTTGAGATGAGTAAATATGAAATAATAAGATCAAAATAGCATACCTACTGCAACCTTAGGAAGACTGCCATGTGCAGTTCTATGAAACAGTTAAAAGAACAATATAGTCTGTCAACATCATATCTAAAGCCTACTCCATGGCTTGAGGAATCTTCTCTGTGGCAAGCCCAACATTTGCCATTCACACTTGAGTTCAGGAATTGAACTAAAATGCATGTCACGGGCTCACAACAATATTAGTGACGCATTAATGCTGTGCTATTCGAAAAGAATGAAAATGAGGACAATCAATGGTTACAACATTAAAAAATTTCATTGCCAACTCAACAGAAACCTTGCAGTGACGTTGCTTTAAGCCAAAAAATTTAACACAAATACTCATAATAGGGGCGTACATTCTAATGTTACCCTGCCCACACAAGTGTGGAATAAGGCTACAACTTACAGTCTTGCACGTTAATTTATTTTTTGAATTGAGCTTAGTGGTTTTGTTATTAAAGTAACAAAGCCTACGGATCTCAAAAGAACATGTAGACCAAGAAGGGAATGATGGAGGGCATGAAAGATGCACCTATAGAAGCATTTTCTTTGATCATAAGTAAAGAGATCAACCCTATCCAATTGGTTTCTTTGTATTGGATGTTATTAGCTCTGATTTCGGTGTTGTTGCAAGACTCCCTATCTTTTTCCGTAAGAAACAACTCCAACGCCATTGAAAATTGCTGGAGAAGAAATGCAAATTGGGCACAAAATTGAATGAAGTTGGTAGGTTGTGCTGTGGGCTTCGAAAGCACCGCCAATGGAGGAAGGAGGCTGGGCATTTCCCACAATTAGCTCAGGGGTTAGAGTCACCATGAGCTTGAGAGGTAAATCTAGGTAGCTGGCTGAACTCGGAGGCTGGGCATTTCCCACAATCACTTTGGGGTTATATTCCCCATGAGCTTGAGTGTTAAAGCAATGCAATGAAAACCTAATGAGTCTGTTGATAGTTCAGTTCAACCGAAACTTAACCAATTCTTGACAGTTCATTTCAACGTGTGGGATGTAACTTTCGAACCGAAAAAATAAATGAATAAATGAGTGAGTTAGTTGAGGTGAGCAAATTAAGGAAACCAATCAGCTGACAGTTCATTTCAGTGGGTGGGATACAAACCAATCAGCTGACAGTTCATTTCAGTGGGTGGGATACAACCGTGGAAATGGAAAAATAAATGAATAAATGAGTGAGTTAATTGAGTGATTAAATTGAGGAGTTAGTTGAAAGTTTATTTGATTGATCAATGGATAAAAACATTTCAATCGTCTAACACTTGATCTAATGGCTTATATTAAACACAGCTAAGACCAGTGGGAAGTTCATTTTAGAGGGAATGCCTTACGGCGTAATAATGAAAAAATTTAAAAAATCATGCACTATATTTAATCTATTATAATTAGTCAATTTTCTTGCTCTCATCCCTTGGATCCTTACTTATGATGGAATCCATGTGGGTTCTTTATATATAGATATATATAAAGAACTCGCATAGATCCATCTTAGCTTAATTTTATTAAAACCTTATTTTAATTTCTGTGGGAATATTTTTAATAGTGGATAGAGGGTTTAGATATATCTCAAATTGTAACATTTTCCCTTTTAGATTCATTTAAAAAAAATGTTATAAAATTAAATTAAAATAAAATATTTTTACTATGAAATAAGTTATGGTATTTGGCATGTGGTATTGATAAGCCACAGTAATGGGCCATGGTATTGTAACAAAGCAGATTTACAAGTTAATATCCATGGTAAAGTGAGGGTGAATATCCATGGTTAACAATATTGTCATATTGTTATAAAATATTTGATTGTGAAATATTTTATGTTTTTCGGGGATGTGGCATTGTTATAAAACATTTTGATTGTGATTTTTTTTTTTTGGGGCATGTGATGGTATTGTAACAAAGACTATTTTTTACAGGTTAATAATATCTACCATAATGTGGGGGTCAATATCCACAGTTAAGAATCTTGTCATATTGTTGTAAAATATTTTAGTTATGAAATAAGTTATGGTTTTTGGACTTGTAGTATTGACAAGCCATGGTATTGGCTTGTGGTATTGGTTGTAAAATATTAAACCTATATTTTGGATCAATCATGTCAAAGAAAATAAAATAATGAAAAACATTAAAAAAATCATGCACTATATTTAATCTATTATAATTAGTCAATTTGCTTGCATGGTTCTATGTCGATTCTTTATATATATATGAAGAACCGAAATAGATCCATCTTAGCTTCATTTTATTAAAACCTTAATTTAATTTCTATGGGAATATTTTTAGTAGTTGTGAGGATAGAGGGTTTAGATATATTCCTCTTTCTATATATTATATTATATATATATATATAATATATATATATATATATATATATATATAATATATATATATATATATATATATATATATATATAATGAAGAACTTAAATATATCCATCTTAGCTTAATATTATTAAAACCTTAATTTAATTTCTATGGGAATATTTTTAGTAGTCGTGAGGATATAGGGTTTAGATATATCTCAAATTGTAACATTTTCCCTTTCAGATTCAATTAAAAAATTGTTGTAAAATTAAGTTAAAATAAAATATTTTTACAATGAAATAAGCTATGGTTTTTTGACATGTGGCATTGGTAAGCCATGATATTTTAACAAAGGGGATTTACAAGTTAATATCCATGGTAAAGTGAGGGTGAATATCATGGTTAACAATCTTGTCATATTGTTATAAAATATTTGATTGTGAAATAATTTATATTTTTTGTGCATGTGGTATTGATAATCCATGGTATTGACCCATGGTATTGTAACGAAGACTATTTTTTGCAACTTAATAATATCTACCGTAATGTGGAGGTGAATATCCACGGTTAAGAATCTTGTCATATTGTTGCAAAATATTTTGGTTGTGAAATAAATTATGTTTTTGGACTTGTAGTATCGATAAGCCATGGTATTGGCCCATGGTATTGTAACAAAACCTATTCACAAGTTAATCACAAAATCAAAATATAACAAATCAAAATTTATTATTTTTATAATTTAACGTGTAAATAACAAAATCAAAATATAAACAAATTTAATTTTATTATTTTTTATTAATTTAATTTTTATTATTAATTGAAGTCATATTTAAATGTTTACACTCATCCCAATATCATTTTTAACTTCTTTTCTTTTTAAATTAGAGTCTTACAAAAATAACAAATTATTATTAAAATAAATCATTTAACCCAACTGCAATTTTATATTTATTTTTATTATAAATATTTATTTTATTTTTTCTATTATAAATATTTCTTTTCTTTTTCATTTCTAGTTTAGCGCTAGGTTCAAATAAAATATTCACATATTAAATATTCACAGATTACAACATCACATTGTAGCACTGTATTTTTCTCTGCCTTGTCTATATCTGCGTGGAAATTCTAGAAGAAGGAAGACCATCAACGTGATCTATGGATTTCATGGGATTTGAACCCCAGATGGAGTTTGCATGGGAAACACCTTAGGAGAACATCAAGGATTATATGGGGCAAGGGCAAGTGAATTTTTCTCTGCCTTGTCTATATCTGCATGGAAATTCTAGAGGAAGGAAGATCATCAACTTGATCTATGGATTTCATGGGATTTGAACCCCAGATGGAGTTTGCATGGGAAACACCTTAGGAGAGCATCAACGATTAGATGGAGCAAGGGCAAGGTCATTGGGCATGGATATTTTGGTAATTTGTACATGGGTGTGAATTTGGACTCTGTTCTTCCTTTTTACTAAAGAGGATTTTTGTTTGCATGGTGAAATAATTTCGTGGGTTTATATGATCGAAGCATAAATTTTATGTAGAGTTGAGGGTTTAATGATTATGGTAACGGCAAGGTCATTGGGCATGGATATTTTGGTAATTTGTACATGGGTATGAATTTGGACTCTGTTCTTCATTTTTACTAAAGTGGATTTTTGTTCTTATGGGTAAATAATTTCGAGGGTTTATATGATCGAAGCATAAATTTTATTTAGAGTTGAGGGTTTAATGATTATGATATTTTGGTAATTTGTACATGGGTATGAATTTGGACTATGTTCTTCCTTTTTACTAAAGAGGATTTTTGTTCTTATGGGTAAATAATTTTGAGGGTTTATATGATCAAATCATAAATTTTATCTAGAGTTGAGAGTTTAATGATTATGATAATGCAGATCTTGATTGCGGCCAATAATTCATCAAAAGACAATGCACAAGTAAGAATTTTGCATGTCCTTATTGTACAAAGGGTTTAATGATTATGATAGACAGTGTACAAGTAAGAATTTTGCATATTCTTATTGTACAAAGGGTTTAATGATTATGATAATGCAAATCTTGATTGTGGCCAACAATTCATCAAAAGACAATGGACAAGCAGGTATTTTGCATTTCCTTATTGTCCATATTAGTTTGCTCCTCCCTAACTTTTCTAGGGTCAGAATGCATGAAATTTTATTTTTTCTTTTCACCTTTTTTTTAGTGGTTGATTATTTGTGTAATGGACTCTACCATGCCACAATTAAAACGGCTCAAGTGATGGAAGAAAAATTTGTGGTAGGATGCAAATGTTAGATCTTCCTCAGACTTTGTTACATGGAATTAAAATTTCTTGTAATCATGAACATAAAATCTTTTCTGTTTCATCCTTAGATTCTAATCTCAATGCCTACAGTTTTAAACCATGTTACTATATTCTAAGTAGAATATACTTATATCCAGTAAACCTTACAACTCTCCAAATCTTAGGTTAATTTTAGCTAAAAAGAAGGAACCTGAACAAATTTTGAAATTTAGATTCAATTCTTACAGACAATGATTAAAAATGGAAGAACTCAATGGTCTGATAACTTTTACCCACCCATCAATTTCGAAGACCTTTGTTATTATTTTGAACCTAAACAGAGATAGTAGAAGAAGAAGAGGAGCCTAGATGGGGTGGACCCTGACTTGCTTGATACTTTTCAAGAGTTGGCCATGCCCTTGACTAGAATAAGAGATTTACAAACATTGTTCTAGATGTTGTTTTCGACAGTGTTTTCATTGCTACCATGCATAAGTAGACTCTATAGGTAGTTGAGGTTATCTTTTGTTCGTTATAAGAGGTAATTCAAGATTATCTTTATCTAATTAGGAAGTAGCTTGGTAGGGTTGTTTCTCCTGCTGATAACTATTATGTTGCATTGTATTTTTATTTTTTTAGTGATAGCTCCTTCTATTAAATCTCCAAGCACACTTTGTCACCCATGGAAATATCCAATTATTTAGAGATGAATGAGATGGAGACTAGGCATTTTTAGAGGACTCTTATTTTGTAGATGACAGGAGTTCTGTGAGGTGAGAGGAGTTTTGTGACATATATTGAAGGATGAACTATACCATTTTATGAAACCAATCATATCCATGCCACAATAGTGGATCTATATTGCACCGAGGGAGTAATGATAAAGTATTCCACTCTAAATAATTGGTATGTCAGGGATGAGGAATGCAGATGTGGGATTTATAAATTTATTACGAAAAGAGGTTTTTGTGATGGAGACAAATCAAGGATTTCATAGACTAGAGTAGAGACTGGTTCAACAATCACCTAGAAGTACTCAAGCATTGTTTTGAAAGGAAATGATGCAATTGGAGAGTTCTATTCTGTTGCCTTGAAAAATAACTATCAATAAGGGGGGACAAATATGATCCATATAGGGAAGAATTGTAGGAGTAGGATTGTCTCTAATATTATAGGTAAGTCAAGGGACTACTACAGAGGATTAGTGTAAGTGCAACCAAATTATCATAATGCAAGGAATTTTTCACAGTGTGATTTGATGCTCATCGGTGCCAGGAAGCTACAAATACTTATCGTTACATTCAGGTACAATTGAGTTGCATCCTAAGGCCTCTAATTTCATTTAATGATAGTCCTTCTTGTGTCCTTGTCTCTCTTAATTTCACTGTGGTAGGATTGGAATGGGTTAAAAAAATCAAGCATATCATTGAGTCAAATAGACACCCACATGTCACTACATGTCATTGTGCATACTCTTTGTTTTTTATACAATTAGAAGTGAGCAATATGATGTGTGCACACACAAAAATTCCTAGCATGCATGATGAATCCCCCTCCAATTCCATTTTCTATGGTGACATTTTATTTGCTTTGTTTATACAGGTCATCTAGCCACATAGTGGCCACTATCGAATGTTGAGGTATATGTCATATAAATATTTTATAGTCTACTTTATTTTATATTCAAGTATTCATCGTCTTTCATGTCTTATACTTTGCATTGCATCTTCTTTAATTTTTAGGAGAGGAACTCAACATTGATGGTAAGAAGCAACAATTGAAGAAAGAGGAGAACAATAACACTGGAGCAACAAATGCAAAATGAGAGAGAGAAGAGAATCTGTGTAGTGACACCCTAAGAGCCAATATCTTGCATTAGACACAGTCATAGAGATTGATGGTCAAGCCTTCAAAGTTGGTGAATTCATTTGCAATGCTTTGGTAACACAGCGATAATGTTTTGAAATGATGAAACAATATTTCATGTGTAAATTGTAGTCCAACCCATATTAAGCCGTAAAGTCATATTGTAATACTTGATATTTTATATAATAAAATTTATATGGTTGAAATTATTTTAATTTGCACTTGATATTATTTAGTCTTGTAATTAACATATGTAACTTTGTGTTATCATATTAGATAAACATGCACATTGTATGCCATTTTCTTAAAATTTAGTCGCAAAAACATACTAATTAATTTATGGTGATTAATAATAAACACATAAAATCAATATAATACTACTAAATTAGTAGTCTATATTAATTAATGATGAACATGAATAAATGAAGTGAATAGAAACTACTAAATGAGTCATTCATATAATGAATATGAAAATGCCAGAAAAAATAAATGACTACTGCAAATGATAAATTTTTTATTATTAATAGATGACTAAATTTTAAATATATACGACTATTAGTAGCTAATTTAGAACATCTTATAACACGACTAAAATTTAATCATATTTCTTTGGTCATTAATTGGTTTTAGATAATAACTAAAATTTGCATATATATGACTATTAGTAGCTAATTTACGGTATCTTATAACACAACCAACGTTTTGGTCATATTTCTTTGATCATTAATTGGTTTTCTTGAGGATTCATATAGTAATATATTTTTTTTTATATATTTGGTCATTAATTGCGACAATTAATCACTAAACCAATGAAAAATTAATGACCAAATTAATGACTAAATATACTACTAGATGGTAAAATTGAGGAAACCAATAATGACTAAGCTAAAAATGACTAAGAGTTGGTCGCGTTATAAGTTACTCCAAATTAGCTACTATTGGTCACCGACTGAAAAATGGTCGTTTATACGCAAATTTTAGTTTTTTTTTTAGTAACTAATTATTCATTTTGTACTAGTGATCAAGCCCTCCCCTGGCCTAGATTTAATTGATTTTCTTGATGGTTTTGATGTAGACATGGAATGTCAACTTAGAGAGAGACCCGACAACTTTGGAAGAAATACAAGCTAATGCTACAAAATTTGAAGGTACCATCTTAGCCAAGAAGGCAAAATTAAAATCTGAATGCAGGGTTACCATAAAAGAAGAGCCTTCCACTTCTGTTGTTGATCATAAAATTGATAACTTAGTGAGGGTAGTGAATTAGATGATGCAAAGAGTAAACATAAATGACCAAACTCAAGTGAGAGAGAACCAAAATGCTCCTCAAAATAGAAAGCAAAGCTTCAGGAGAAATGTTCCCCAAATCAAACAAAGAGAACAAAAGGGTCCAGACTAGCAAGTTCGACCTCATTTTTCGGAAAACTACACTGATGACGAGGGTAATATTATTGAAGAGTTGGATGATAATAAAATAAATCCAATGGGAATAAATGATGATGAAACAATGTTCCTCACTCAAGAGAAGCAAGAACTTTTTCTCGTAGCTCAAACTGAACTAGATTTTGAAGAATCAGATGAATATAAACAAGGTTTTGAAAATGCCGTCATGGAAGTACACAGGGCGTACAACCTTAGGAGAAAAAATAATTCAGACACTATCAACACTAAAAAATATAATAATCCTACTAAGAAATCCTCTGAATTGATCCTAAGTAAACCACGGGCAGTCTTCCTAAGAAAATTATGGATAATTCTGGTAAGAAGAAAGTAGAAATTCCTGTCAAGAAGATAGTTGATAGTGTTTCTAAAAATACTCAAACAGATATCCCAACCACTAGTAAAAAAAGGAGCATACAACAAAAATCATAGATCAATCTAAACTTCCCAACTTAATTAAGATTCAAACATCATTCAACATTGATAATAAATTAGAAATATTGAAAATTCCTATTCCTCTCGCAGATTTAATGAACAAAAACATGTACAGACCCTAAGTAAAGAAATCTCTAAACATAGGGGAAAACACTGACTCTATAAATCTTAATGATGGCTAGCCTAAACTCTTATTTGAACTGGAAGTTGAGGGAAAACCACAGGAAGGGGGTGTTCCTCCATTCTATGTTAGCCTAAATATTCTTGATAAGATCCTCCATAATGATATGTTTGATTCAAGAGCCTCCCACAACTTAATGCCTAAAGTTGTTATGGATAAATTAGGACTTGGCATTACCATACCTTATAAAGACTTATACTCCTTTGATTCTAGTAAAGTAAGATGTCTAGGTCTCATCAAAGACCTGTGTGTTACTTTAGGACAAATCCCATCTAAAAGTATGGTAATGGGTATAGTGGTTGTGGATATTCCCCCTAAGTATGACATGTTGTTGTCACGTTCATTGGGAGCAAAATTACAAGGAACCCTACAGATGGATATGACCTTCACCACCATACCAGGTTTTGGGAAGAAAAGAAGATTATATAAGGAAACCTTGATGAAATTCATGGTGAGTAGTCAAGAACAACCCCACAACTATTCTCTTTATTCTATTCACTCAAATTTGGATTCTTTCATTCTTTACAATGATGGCGATATCAACACTCAGGTGATCAATGCTGAAACTGAAATTTCTAAAACAGACTCTACCCAAACACAAACAACAAAACTAAATACTCCTCTTGAACTTATCTAGAACATCAGTTTTGATGGCTCTTGTAGCAAAGATGGTTCTGGAGCAGGAATTTGGGTAGTGAACAAAGGAAATAATCATGCTAAGGGTCTCTCATACAAACTTAATTTCCAATGTACTAATAACATCGTAGAGTATGAAGCCCTTATATTAGGATTGTAGTTGCTGAAAAGATTAGGTGACAAAATAATCTTCATTCAAGGGGATGTTGAATTAATTACCAAACAAATTAAAGGAGAGTATTCAGCTAAACACCCTATAATGAGAGCACACAGAAATGTTGTGCTTGATTTTCTAGAAAGTTTTCTTGAATATGACCTTTCTACAATTTCTAGAAAGCATAATATCATTCCAAATAATTTGGCATTTTTAGCCAGCTCCTGTAAAATGCCTTACCCTAATCGAGATTATACTGTGGAAGTGAAACATTGACCAGTTGTACCAGATAATCTGAGGTATTGGCAAGTGTTTGGAAGTGATAAACAAATTGGAAGTTTTTTGCAATCCAAAGTGAATTTCAAAATGATAGTATTATTTGGAATCTGAAGTAGATAATCAAATAGTTGTACATTCTAATCTAGAAAGGCAATCAAAAAATTCAGATGTAAATATACCCATAGATAAAGTTGTAAATAAATTAGAATTTCTCGAAATAGACCCAGAAAAGAAGAATTTTAAACACTCCAGCTAAAAGACAATGTTTTTCCTAAAGGTCTAGTTCCATTAGAAGAATTATTTGATTTCAATGATGTGGCTAAAAGGCATAAGATTGAGCCCACAAGAACACCATTTGAAGAATTTAATTTAGGTACTAAAAAAGACCCCAAAATCATAAAACTATCTAAATCAATCCCAACTACTAAGAAACAAAAGTACATTGCTTTATTGAAGGAATTTAGTGATGTTTTTTCATGGAGCTATGAAGATCTTAAAGCATATGATACAAATATTATACAACACAAAATTCCAATTAAAGAAGATCAAAACCCATTTAAACAAAAACTTGGAAGAATAAATCTTGTTTTGATGCCTTTAATGGAGAAGGAAATTAAAATAATGTATGACTCTAAAATCATAGTTCCTCTTAGGTACTCTAAATGGGTTTCCAATATTGTGCAACTAGGAAGAAAATAGGTGGAATCAGATTGTGCATAGATTTTAGAAACCTTAACAAAGTCTCCCTAAAGGACAACTATCCTTTACCTAAAATGGATCATATTCTGCAAAAGGTAGTTGGATCTTCTAGGATTTATTTATTAGATGGGTTCTCAGGTTATAATCAGGTTTTAGTCCATCTAGAGGATCAAGATAAAATAGCCTTTAATACTTCACGGGGTACCTTCATGTATGTGAATATGCCCTTTGGGTTAATGAATGTTGGAGCCACATTTCAAAGAGCAATGGATATTGCTTTCGCTGATGAAATTGGTAGATTTATTGTGATCTATCTAGATGGAATCAATATATATTCTAAAACTGATGAAGAACATTTGCCACATCTGAGAAGAGTATTTGAAAAAAGTAGAAGGCTTGGTATTTCACTAAATCCTAAGAAAACAATGTTTGACCTTGAAGAGGGAAAAATTCTTGGTCATATCATATCTAAGGAAGGTATTAAAATTGGTCCTAAAAGAATTGAAGCTATTCGGAAAATCAATCATCCAAGAAACATTAAGGAACTTCAATAATTTATTGGTAGAATAAACTTCCTAAGAAGATATATCCATAACCTTTCAGAACTTCTTAAAAACATAACAAACATGGTAAAAAGAGATTCAGAAATCAAATGGAACTTTGAAGCTAGGCAATCATTTAATCAAGTTAAATAAACATTGACAAAAGCATTGGTCCTTATCAGTCCAAATTTTACTAGGGATTTCATAATTTTTTCATTTGCTTCTGAACATACTGTTGCATCTATCCTTCTTTAGAAAAATGATGAAGGATTTGAATAACCCATTGCTTTCTTTAGCAAGGCTTTAAGGGATGTTGCACTCAAATATAATATAATGGAAAAATAGGCTTTCACATTGATAAAAGCAATTAAAGATTTCAGAGTATATATCCTTCATTCTCACATAATTGCTTATGTACCAAATTCTTTAGTTAAAGATATTTTGACATAGAATGGACCAGATGGAAAAAGAGGCAAATGGATTTCCATCATCCTTGAGTATGACATGGAAATTCAAGCCAACCAAGGTTATCAAAGGACAAGGATTAGCCAAACTAATGGTTGAATCTAATTTTAATGCTTTAGATATCAACTTTGTGGCTGAATTAGATGATCAAGAGGAATAGGCGACTCCACAACTAGATGAGGCTTTCATGACCTCACCCTGGTATGCAGACCTTATTTATGTTTTATTTAATTTAAATGATCATCCTAGTCTAACTAAGAACAAGGCTAGATTTTTGAAGCTAAAAGCAGTGAAATTTTGCATCATAGTAAATGTTTTATATTTGAAAGTTGCTGGTGGTATTCTACTAAAGTATCTATTGAGAGATGATGTAGAAAGAACAATGCATGATTTCAATGAAGCTAACTGTGGTGGACGTCTCTACTGGAAAATCACTGCCAATAAGATCCTCAGAGATGGTTTTTATTGGCCTACAGTTTTCCCAGATGTTCATAAGAAGGTAACCTCTTGCCACAAATGTCAAATCTTTGAGGGAACAAGAAAGATTTTTCCTCTACCTTTGAAGCCCATATCTGTTGAAAGCCCTTTCCAATAG
This sequence comes from Pinus taeda, assembly GCA_000404065.3. NCBI lineage: Eukaryota > Viridiplantae > Streptophyta > Pinopsida > Pinales > Pinaceae > Pinus > Pinus taeda. The sequence continues at coordinate 58,951 of APFE030882249.1, read as the reverse complement.
TGGGGATTAGGTTTCATTGGATAAATCAATCCACCATCCTCTACTCAACATAAATGGATCCTTACTGCTATTGACTACTTCACCAAATGGATTAAGGCCACTCCTTCTAGACTAACCACGGAGGTTGTTATCATCAAATTCTTAGAAACCAATATCCTGTCTAGATTTGGCTATCCAAATATGCCTATTACAGACAATGCTGTAGCTTTTAGATCTAAGAAAATGATATATTTATGTAATAAATACCATATCACTTTGGGACATTCAATTTCTTATTACCCACAGGGTAATGGGTTTTTTGAATCTTCAAATAAGAGTCTAGTAAATATTATTAAGAAGCTGTTAGTAGACAACAAAAAGTCATGGCACAACAAGATAATAAATTCACTTTGGGTTGATAGGCTCACCACAAGGAAATCAATTGGCATGTCACCATACCAGTTGGCTTGTGGAATGGATGTTGTTTTTCCATCCTCTTTGGGAGTTCAAGTCATGAATTTAATTCAAAGGAGAATTGATCATACAATCCAGTTGCAACAACCCAAGGAGGAAGTATATAATAAGGCTCAGGTCATCCATGGGAATATCAGGAAGGTTTTTGACAAAAGAACAAAAGCAGATGATTTCACCTTGGGTGATAAAGTTTTAAAGTGGGATTCCATAAGAGAAGGCAATGGAAAACATGGAGAATTTGACAATTTATGGATGGGAACTTATGCCATTTATGCTTTCATAGGGCATAATGCATTCTTTCTTAGAAACTTAGATGGGACAGAATTACTTGGTGGACCTATCAATGGCAGGATGCTGAAACACTATTTCTCCGGGCAATAAAGTTTTTTCTAGAATTAATCATTGTAAATATCATTGTCTTTATTATTTTGATTGGGTGACCTATTAACAGAAGTTGAAGCTCGCAGAGAATGCCCTAAGCTTCCATTGATATGTTACCATAAGTATTACAACAAAATGAATCAGAGGTGGATATTGCTGAAAAAGAACACTCAAGGCTACTGATCAAATGTTATTGGCACCTCAAAGGGAGAGTGCCATCCCCAACTAGAGCCATTGTTAGGGTCCTATAATTTATAAGACCTCAAGGTAATTGACTATTATATCTCAGGAATCTTATTTTGTAAATACTTGTCAATCTACCAATGATTTCCAAATAAAATAAAAAAATATAATAAAAAAATGAAAAGAGGGTATAAATAAGAAAAACAAAGAGAAAAAACTAGAATATTGAAAAAGAAGAAAAGATTTAACCCCACCAAAAGAAAGAAAATATCAAAAAATAAATAATACTGAAAGTGTTGCATGACTAAATGCCACTACTCATAGATAGTTTTTCTTCGTCATTTAAAAATAAAGGTGGTGTGCAGCTTGTTTAAAATGCCACAATCACTAGTTTAATCATATAGTGTAATCATGATTAAACTCCTTTCAATTTCTGTAAATTAGGTTAGTGAATAAAGATTTTCCCAACAGTTTAATATGGGTGAATTAGTAGTTAGGTAGAACATGACATTGATTCAACTATTTAATCTGAATTAATAGAAGAAATAAGGGATAGGCTAGATAGTTTTTCATTTTGTGTAAAAGAAAATAAGGTGGGTTTGCTAGTCTAAGTGCACCCTTTAGAAAAATAAAATGTTAGTTTTAGTTATGGGTAGGTAGATTAGATGATTTGATAAATATTTGCATATATCATTTTTTATCCAAAGCTTTTAATCATATGGAAAAAAGGCCAAAATATGCACCATGGGGATAAAAGTGCCTCTACATGTTTTGATTTTAATCTTTGTCCTAAGTTCAAAAAATAAAAAAAGTGAAAAGCGCATGGTGACAAAGCTCCTTTGTCAATTTAGGTTAAAGGACGACGATGTTGAAGCATCAGGATCCATTCCCATTGCTCATCCACATCCCTCATCTGCCTTTGACCTCCCCTCTCCATCCTGCCTTTACCGTCGGGGTGGGGGGGTGGATGGGGTGGGGGGTATGAAAAGTTGTTTCTCCCACCAGGCCCCATCCCTTACGTGGAAAATTCTCATGATTTCACACCCCCCATCGCAATCCTTCTTACCACTTCATACCCCCTTCGAAACAGTCATTCCTTCGCCCTCTTTACCACGCCCCACCATGATTCCTCCACCACTCTCCTCCCGCCATGTTGCATAACCGTTAGCCAATTAAATGAATTCCTGGCAAATGACCGTCCATTATTAAATTTAGCTTCTCGAGTAACTTTTCAAATTTAAGAATGTTGTGCCACCTCCAATGGTTTCCACTTCTCACTCTTTAAAAATCCTTCCAAGCATCTCCACTATCCTTTTCACTGCTAATTCTCGGTTATTCACAACGTGACACAATGATCACCTTTCACACTAGTCTCTTGACTTGAAATAGATATGAGTTGTCATTTTTTTATTTTATTTCCCTAAAAGTTCATTCAACCTCAGCTAATTCCTAGTAAGTCATCCCTTATCTTACTATTATTTTTGGTTGATACTGTAATGCGTCTGAAAACCAAAACCCAAGACAGATTTGTTAATCCTTTGATTCCCCCTTCTGTAGACTTAGATCATATCCATCTAGACGACATGGATTACATGATTATTGAAAACCAATGTGACAATGATTTCATTGAATTATACTATTGGTTATAAGAAAAACATGTAGATAAAACTGATGAAATTGGGCTCTGAGAGTCCAACCTTCCCCATTACATTTTCCCCTTGACATTCAAAGCCCCTGAGTTTACCAGAAAGTATTAGGCATGCTATGTCCCTACTCAAAGAACTATCATGCCCCCCCTAGGTGAGATTCTATTCACAATTACTACCCAGTCCATTGACCAAATGATGCTTGCTCCCACTATGGAAAATCATACTCCTTTCTCCTTAGAAGCCCTCACCCACCTTTATCAGAAGTTGGATTTTGCTACTAGAGCTAAAATCTTCAACATATTCTTGCCTAAGAATGTCTAGTTACCCAAATAGAAATCTCCATATCCTTCTTCCATCTTCCCTGATGAGGCCAAACAAATTATATCCATGATTTCCTACATTTTAGGTTATTATTATGATTAGTGGGTAGATGAGCCCATTTTAGGATTCGTCTCCATATTTTCCACAGACATCAAGCCTTCCATTGTGTTTAATTTCAGTCAATTCTTGGCTGATAGTATTCATGAACAATTCATAAAATTTCCCATAGAACAGGTTTTTAATTACACCTCCATTTTGATATATATGTTCCTCTACTATCTGGCAGAAAAATTTAGTTTTGCAATGCAGAAGCTTGATGATGCAGTGAATCAACAACCAATGATATTTTGGACCTCATTGGTCATGAAAGAACAATAAGAGTTTTCTTATAAGAAGTTCATTGAATATTTTGTTCATCCAACCATGAACATTTTGAATAGTGTAGTACAACTCAGGATTAGTGAAGAAGACAAGAGAATTTTGCACCTAATAGATCAAGAAAACACTGGGGATTGGTATTTATACCAAAATTACACAGAGATCAGGGTGTATGGTTGTGAATTGGCACCCTAAAAACTCCCTAAATACCTCCCCATGAGGATTTTTGACCTGGAGTATATTAGACAATTGCTGAATTTGGATGACATCCATTTTGTAGTGGCCAAGAAGAAATCACAGTTCATAATAAAGACACAGGTGGGCTCATTTGCATGTAACACTAGGACAACAGGTGAATAGTAGACATGATGCTTAAAGAAATGAAGTTCAGTGTGGGCTTTACATCGTATTTTGATCCCTATGGAATTATTTCAAAGCTTATAGTGGAGAATAAAAGGACACCTTACATTCATACTTCAAGGCCTGAAATAGAGCAGTATGCCAATCAACTGGAATGGAGAGAAAACACTTTGCAGGAAGCTAAAGAACAACTCTTTTCCACTTCTAGCTGGAGATAACCACTCCTAAGGAGAAATCAAGCAAAAGACAGAGGGAGGAAGGATCATCATCGATAATAGGAAGTGAAGCCAAAGAGTTTAGAATTAGTTAAAGGAAGAGAAAAAAGTTTACTCCTAGAGTAGAGGTGGACAAAGAGACTAAAGAGCGAGTTGCCATCATAATCACAAATTCACCACCTGTAACCAACAAATTTACAACATCTACTATTGGACCTTCACCATCATAAGGTCATAAGGAAACTGAGCTAGAGTCACAGAATGTCCAAATAGAAAAAGAGAAGACAATTTTTGATAGGTATAGGGAGATTAAGCTTAGAAATGAGATTCTAAAAAACAGTACTTATAATAAGTTTTGGAAGCAAACCTCTAGCTCACAGAGTAGGTTGTTGTCAATCTTTGACAAAGAGCATGGGAAGATGCAAATGGATTTTTTTGAGGCCCTAACTTCACAACCAAAAACAACATCAGACTACAAGAGCACCACATTTGAGTTCAACACTAAATACATTCATCCCATTGATCAAATGGAGATGCACAAGAAAATTGGTGAAATGATATCTTCTACTTTAACTAACACTGCTATGTCATTGTCTAAGTTACAAGTTTCATTTGCAAATGTTCAATCTCAGTTGAAAATGGAGAAAGTATCCTCCCAAGCAAAATATAATAGGATCAAGTCTTTGGAAGACTTGGTGCTAAAGATAGGATATGATCCCAAAGATGTCAATGCTGCTGAGGAGATTATTAAAAATAAGAACCTGGACATTTTAGAATTGAGAAAGTAGCTTAATATACCAGCCATAGAGGATCCATTGACCAAGGAAATTGAAGAAAATGAAGCACAAAAGGATGACATGATGAAGCTGATCACAGAATAGAACATTCAGGTTAGGCAGATGGATGTAGATATAGAGAAAATGATAAAGGAGAAAGAAGAAAGTCAGAAGATGGCCATTGTCCCCCTGGATGCCATTCCCATTTCTCAACTTCCAGCTACAAGAAAAACCACTGCACCCACTTCTTCTACTCATACTGCAAGTGCTAAACAGGTGACCAAGACACTGGAGAATATGCCATTCCACTCAAAATAAATCAAAATTTTGCAAGATCAGATCAAAGATTTAGAAGTATGAAAGGCCAAAGCTGAAGCTATTCGTGTCACTGAAATGCAGAAATCACAAAGATTGTTGGAGAATTTACAGAAGATGGAGAGGGACACTTCAATTGGTCAAACCTTGGCCCAAGCCAAGGAAACCATTTGGATGAATATAATAGACTCTATGAATGAGATTTGGCCTTCTATCCAAATAACACATATTTCAATAAAATTGGAAAATATTCATTACAAGGACATCACTAGAATAGATATTTTTGGTTATTCTGAAATTCTAGATCCATTATTTAATTCCAAATTTAATGAAATATGTGTTAAATCATCTTTGAGAAAAAAGATATGATAGAAAAGGTTACATAAACTATTATGTAGGGAAGAGAGAAGCTTGAAGAGATGCCCATAGAACCCTCCAACATTATCAGGTTCCTAAATTCTAAATCCAAATATGAACGTGAAGAAGTAGGAATCAACGATAGAACTGCTATTATTTTGGAAGTCAAGAAAGTCTTGACAAAGAGGAACCTTATAGATCAGTTGGAAGAAAGATGTGAAACCTTGGATTTGTAAGTAAACAAGTTCACTAACAGAATTGAAGCATTGATCTAGAAAGGACTACCCAACATTTATGTAATAAATCACAAATTAATCACTCAGGAAGACTATGTCCTGAAGATGAAAGAAATGGCTAGAAGTAGCATCAAAGTCAGTGGAATAAAGGGAACTATGACATCATGGGCATTTTTGGAAACCATGTTAAATGATTTCTACATATAGAATGAGGTAAAACACATTTTTACTCTGAAGCCAACTTTTTCCAAATACACAGAGGTAGATGAAATCTACTGTAGGGTAAGAAAATTGACCATATCAGATGAAAAGAGATGGGAAGAATTGGTCGATTTACTAAATTAAAAAGGTAATTTGGGAGCAGTAAGACAATGACCAACACATCAGCCAACATGACAGTCAGTTCATCAACGCAGCATAGTTTCGGGTTGACTTAGCAACCGAAACCATAAAAATAGGGCCACCTTTATTTTCAGCTGTCTGCGTGGTCTATTTGTCTACCAGGATTAGATCATATTGTTTGTAATTAGGCTAATAATACATTATCGGTTTGACAACGATTTTGTAAAGGATTTTTGTAATTTTCAGTATAAATACTTCATTGTTTGAAGTATTAAGGGTTGATTTCTGAATGTAATTTCTTTTGCATATTGTATTATTCAAAGTACTGGAGCATCAATAATACAATGACCTTCCATAGGATTCGTGTGGTTTACCAAATGGTGATTTGTCTCTTCTGTTTATGTGTTTAAACATTGTTTTTATTTATTTGTTATTCTAAATATCTAAATTATTCAATAGAAACTGTGATAAATATGATTTGTTACTTAGAGCACCCTATTTTGGATTTTGGTAATTTTAATGTTTTCCACTGAAGTCAAATCAAGGAATTATTAATTTCTCCTTGATTTCTAGTGAACCTTACACTTCTGCTATTTCACCATCCATTTAATTTCTGAAAATATCGAAATAGTGCAACCTAGTTTTCCCTGTGAGAACTCCTCTAAAATTGATGCAAAATCCAGTTTAATTTATAGACTCCATAGCCCAATGGAATTATAAAACTCAAATCAACCATAACATTTCAAACAAAGAAAACAAGTACAATCATAACTAGCCTAAAATTTACACTAAAACAAAGCTAAATTAAATAGAGAGATCCCTCTCTGAAGCTAGTAGGGCTAGATCCCAGCTTCCAAAGTGGTTTTGATGTTGTCCTATATGTTTACTCCCTCAACATAAAAAATATAGAACGTCAGGATGATGCATATGTACATGCTCCAAAGGAGAAAAGAACCGAATTTGATAGTAAATATGAAAGGTACATTTTTATTAGGTATAAGGATGGTTTATAAGGTTATAATCTTTGGAACCCATAAACAAGGAAGGTTGTGTGCAACTGCGATGTGGCATTTAGAGAGGTGAAATATGTTATTAAATGTGAATTCCTACCAAAGGAACACAAGAAGATAGAGTTTGAGCTAAAGGAGGAGGAATCAGAAGATGAAGAGCTACAAACTCCAGCTGTGAGAAGATAAGTTTAAGAAAGAATGTAGCCATAAAGGTATAGTCCACCTTCTTTCTATTCAATTTTTTATTTATCAATTACTGATGATGATCCCAAAACTGTCAGGGAAGTAGTAATTTTAGAGGATGACAAACTCTGGAAAGAGGCCATGGTTGATGAAATGACATCTTTGCACAAAAATGAGGCTTGGGATGTGGTGGAGTTGCCAGTTGGAAGGAAACCCATTGGCAGAAAATGGGCGTTTAAGAAGAAGATGAATGTAGAAGGCAATGTGGATAAATGCAAAGCTTGGTTGGTAGAATAATGTTATTCCCAGGTGTTGGGAATTGATTTTGGTGATATTTTTTCTACTATTGGCAAGGTAGCTTCTATTAGATTACTTTTATATGTTGATGCTGCTTTTGATTTTGAGGTAGAATAGATGGATGTGAAGACAACATTTCTTCATGGGGATATTGAAGAAGAGATCTACATGAAGCAACCTGAAGGCCTTATAGTGAAGGGTAAGAAAGTGCTAGTATGTAGGTTAAAAAAGTCTTTGTATGGGTTAAAACAGTCACTAAGGATGTGGTGTCCGAAATTTGATACATATATACGGGGACTTGGCTTCACCAGAAGAAAAGTAGATCACTATGTGTATTTTAAATTAATTGGTGACGATGTTATTTATTTGGTCTTCTATGTGGATGATATGTTGTTGATTGGAAATAATCCAGGAATTGAAGACCCAATTGTCCTCCAAATTCAACAAGAAAAATCTTGGTGCTGCAAACTATATTTTGGGCATGGAAATTAAATGAGACCGGGAAAAAAGGAAGCTCTGGTTAAATCAGAGGAAGTATGTCGAAACAATATTGCAGAGGTTTAATATGCAAGATAGTAAATGGTGAAGGTTCCTATTCTTGTAGGTGTAAAGTTATTTGTTGAACAATGTCCCAAGACACAAGAAGAGGAAGAGGACATGTCCCGTGTTCCATATGCAAGTGTAGTCAGTAGCCTGATTTATGCAATGGTCTGTACTAGACTAGACATTGCACATGAAGTGGGAGTATTGAGAAGGTTTATGTCAAAAGTAGGGAAGGAGCATTGGACAACAATGAAGTGGGTTTTCAGGTATTTGCGAGGCACTAGTGACTATGGTCCGTGTTACCAAGGAAGACTAGGATTGGATAGAGTTTTGGACATCTGTAGATTTGTTGATGCAGACTGGGCTAGAGATTTGGATCAGAGAAGATCTACAAGTGGGTATGTATTTAACCCGTTTGGTTGTGCAGTCAGTTGGATGAGTAAGAGATAGTCTGTAATGGCACTTTCAACTACAAAGGCAGAATACATGGCAACCACTCATGCAAGAAATGAAGCAGTTTGGTTTCAAATATTGTGTTCAAGTATGGGGTTGGTACAACGAGCTATAAGGATAAATTGTGACAACCAAAGTGAAATTTTCTTGGTGAAGAGCCCTACTTATCATTTAAAGACAAAGAAAATTGATGTCTAGTATCACTTTGTGAGGGATATGGTTGAGGAAAAAAAGGTGTTTCTAGTAAAGGTGGACACTTTGAAGATGTTGTAGATGCATTGACGAAGTCTATGAGAATTGATAAGTTTTCTTGGTGTAAAGAAACAATGGGCATTGCAAGGCTGAACCAATGACTAATCTCTCCTGTGCCCCCCCATGGAAATAAAAAACAAGTGGGAGAATGTTGGGTGTGTGTTATATTCTTTCTATGACTATCCCCATGAGCAGGGGGGCGACTGTCACTTTTGTTCATTGTGTCAGGAGTAATAGGGGTGTCACAGGGGGGTTTGAGGAGGCCAGTAGGCCTCGTCTATGGGGTCCGGGGTAGTGCTGTAGGGATTTTCTTTTTTTTTTGGACCCTATATTAGGTGGATGGACCTACCTATGGTTTTGTTCATGGTTTTCACACATGATTTTGGGCATGATGGTTTTCTACCTATGGTATTTTTTAGATTCGATCAAGGGAACTATGGTTATGTTCTAATATAGGTTTAATGGATTGGGTTTTACGGATGCTTTGGAATGTATATATATGTATTGTAACATTGAAATGATATAATGAAAAATCAATCTAGTAGTCCCAGTTTTGGGATCCAAGGGAAAATATCTATGTATATCTATTTTATTTTTTATGCTTAAGCCATTGTTTATTTTCTATTTTTAGAATTTGTATGAAAGTAATTTTTGTATGAGGTTAAAAACTACAAGAAGAAGGGTGATTTTTTCTCAAAATTTGTTGAATTCAAGGCATTGGTTGATAAGGAGACTGGGAAGAAGGTGAAGGCTCTCAAGAGCGACAATGGAGGTGAATTTTTTCTCACGCCTTCGAGAATTTCTATGTGAAAGAAGGTATTGGAAGGGAAATTATAACACTCCATAACCCACAACATAATGGGGTAGCTGACAGGAAGAACAAGAGCATAGTGGGAGTAGTAAGGGCCATGTTTCATGATTAGGGGTTTCCATTGCATTTATGGAAAGGAGCATGCAACACAACAATCTAATTCAAGAACTAGAGTCCTCATAGAATACTTGGCACAATCACACAAGAGGAAGATTTCTCTAGGAGAAAGCTTGATGTGTCCTGTTTCAATATTTTTGGAGCTTCATTTTTTTGGTCATGTCTCCAAGGATTTGAGGAAGAAACTTGAGGCTACACTAGAATTGGGAGTTTTTGTAGGATACATCGAAACTACACACAATTACCAGGTGTATTTACCTTCACTGAGGATGACAATTGTGAGGAGAGATGTCAAGTTAGATGAGGCAAAGGCTATGAGATGCTCTTTAGAATGAGATTTGAGTATCCAATCAGAGAAGGAGCTTTATTTCCAAAGGAGGAGCCTCAGGATGAGCTTTAGGAGGTTGTGGAGCAACCACATGCAGTGGAGCAGTCAATAGGCAGAGTGGAGGCACCCACTTAACCAGAATATTCCAGAGAGGGGAGAAAGAGATCCAGAGAAGCTGATAGATTATTGTAGGATGCAAGGGATAATGTGGGATCCCCCACATCACAACACAAGTAGAGGAGGTCACTTCATAGGCACATTTGTTACATAGCTCTCATGTCTAAGCTCGTTGAGACAAAGCCTTCTTCATTTGAGGAAGCAATTTCTCAACCTATTTGGGTTGATTGCATGGTGGAAGAATACAAATACATCATGAAGAACAATGTATGGGAGGTGATGTCGAGACCAAAAGGGAAATCAGTGGTTGGTTCCATATGGATCTACAAAGTGAAGCATGAAGTTGATGGGAGCATCAAGAAGTACAAGATCAAATTTGTGGCCAAAGGATTCTCTTAGGTAGGCAAAGTGGATTATGAGGAAACTTTTGCACCAATTGTAAGATATTCCTCAACCAGATCCATTCTAGCATTGGCTACAAAGATGGGGTGGAAAATCCACTATATGGATGTGAAGACCACCTTTCTCAATGATTTCATTGAGGAGGAAATTTACATAGAGCATCCAAAAGGATTTGAGACATATGATCGAGATTCACATGTGTGCAAACTCAAGAGCATTTTATGGTCTCAAATAGGTGCCTCAAGCATGGTACACTTGGATCGACAATTATCTTAGTGGATTGGGCTTCACCAAAATTGAAGTAGATGCGAACCTCTATCACATTGTGGTATATGGTAAGTTGCTTATTCTTGTATGTTGATGATTTAATATTGACAAGTGATGAGTAGTTGATCCGAGATTGCAAAGAGGATCTTGCAAGGGAATTTGAGATGAAAGACATTGGCTTAATGCATTACTTCCTTGGGATGGAAGTATGGAAGGTGATGGTGAATTGTTTGTTTCTCTAGGGAAGTATGCCTATGAAATAATTTAGAGAGTTCACGTGGAGAATTGTAACTCGATGGATAAAACTCTAGCTACAAATTGGAGGAAGGAGAATTCCACTTCAGGTGAAGAGGTTAATGCTACCATTTGCAGGTAGCTTGTGGGGTCTTTGATGTATTTTGTGAATACAACACCTAACATGTGCTATGCAGTAAGCCAATTGAGTCAAGATACAGTGAGGCCTACCAAGTTGTATTGGAAAGAAGTAAAGCATGTGTTATGGTACCTTAGAGGCACTATTGAGTATGGATTATGGCATAGGAGGACAAAGGGAGTGAAGCTCCAAGGCTTCACCAATGTAGTTTGTTCAAGGAGTCCATCAGAAAGGAAAAGTGCGTTAGGTGCTATCTTCAGTGTTGGGTCCACAACTATTTCCTAGTACAAAAGGAAGAAGAGGTCTATGGCACTCAAATCAACAGAGGATGAATACATGGTTGCAAGTCAAGCACCATGTGAGGCCATATGGATGAGGAAAATACTTGTGGAATTTTTAGTTAGGAGATGGATCTGACAATGATATATTGTGATAATTATAGTTGCATTAAGCTCTCTGAGAATCTGGTATTTCATGACAGGTCCAAGCACATTGATATTCATTATCATCATTTGCGGGACTATGTGTAGAGGAGAATTATGTTGCTACAATACATTCCAAATGAGGATCAAGATGCAAACATCTTGACAAAAGCATTGTTAAGATGTAAATTTGAATTCCATAAGTGCAGGATGGGGGTGGTGAAAAATCACTTTCTTGCTAAGAGGGAGTGTTGAAAACATCTAGCAAGAAAGGCTCAATTTGACTTTAGCCTTAGTCAAATTGATTAAATCGAATTTTCAGATCAACAAGACAAATTGGAGGCAATTAAATAGCGTGACATGGCTGTTGTCACTCGTTTAGCTTAGTAAATTCAATTTAGAGGGATTGGAGTTTAGTTATGCATGTGTGATTGCTAAAATTTAGTAATCCAATTCAATTATTTTTAGTTGTATTCAATTAACTGATATCTAACTATTGATAGAGTCAGTTAAAGGTCATTTCTATAGTGGGACAACAATCTAACTCAAAGATATGTCAATCAACTAATCAATCTTCCCAAAATAGCAAGTGAATGCAAGGAATTCAAGTTCCTCAACTGAAGTGGAGATCAAAAGGTACTGTAACATGAGTTGTATACTAGTCTGAGTGTACAGGTGTTTCATGAAGTCAAGAGACCAATCCTTGGGAATTTAACAATCAATTTGGAGGAGATTCCCATCTTTTAGGGGCTAATTTCCTCAAGATTTTCACGAGGAAATAGGAGGCTTGGCGAAAAAATAATTGGCTAAGTGTTGGACAGAGTTTCTCATTTAGAGAGAGTAATTATTCTTTTGAAGGTTGTTCTCATAGCTGGAGCAAGAAATTGTAATTGTTTCTCTATTCAATTTATTAATGCAAAAATGCTTGAGGGTTTTTTCCTAGTTGGGTTCCCATAGAAATCACTGTGTATTTGTGGTTTTTCTTATTGAATGTATATGCATGTTGTTCTAAATTGTTATTTCCATTATGCAGATCAATAGAGTAGAATTGTGTCTCTTGTTTTTAAGTTAGAAATCTTGAGCAGTTGCAATTTTTATCAAATTTCTACACAAGAAAGTACTACAAGATGGGATGTGTTGGCCCACTCTATTGAAATATGAAAAATAGTATGCTAGGATGTGTGATATCTTCCAATGTGTTGGTCAACCATCGTAGAGAGATGAGTTTCCAATACATCCTATTCGTGCACCGCAAGCTTTTGAAAAGTGGGCTTTTGATTTTCTGGGTCCCATCAACTCCCTTGTGTGGCATTCTCATACCTTATATATTATCACTACAACAGGCTACTTAACCCGCTAGGCCGAAGCTGCAACTATCAATGATTGTATAGATGATAATATTTCACAGTTAATCATTGAAAATATTATTACCAGATTTGTATATCCTCAAAGCCTTACCAGCCATCAAGGGTCACATTTCATTAATGAGATTTTTGATACGTTGCTTCATAATTTTATGATTCAACACCATAAGAGAAACCCTTATCATCCATAAGAAAATTTTACAGTCAAAGCCTTGAATAATATTTTTTGGAAAGGCCTTACTAAGATATGTTCTACCAATAGGAACGATTGGGATGAAGGCATGCCAACTACTTTATAGGCCTATCATGCCACTGTGAAATGACTACACAAGTACACTTTGTTCCAACTTGTTTATGGATGAGAATCTATGGTACTAGTCTATATTATTGTCCCTAATATTTTTATTCTACAAGCCGCTAAGATGACTTGTGATGAATCCATCATAGAATGGTTATAGGAGCTATGGGATCTAGACGAAGTAGGGTTCCTCGTAGATTTTCTCCAAATTGTTGAAAAGGAAAACAGAAAGCCTAGCACGATCGACATATAAAGAAGAAGTCCTTCTCTATTGGTGACCATGTCATTCTCTATGATAGAAAATGTTAGGCCCCTATACTACTAGTGAAACCCCTTATTGTTATTAGTACAACCCCCTTATTATATTGTTGTAGCCATGTAGACCCCATATTGTTATTATTGTGCCCCATAGAAGGCCACTTTGTTATTATTGTGCCCTTAAATTATTATTGTTATGTTGGCTCTGATTATATTATGACCCCTTAGACTCCTCTATATAGAAAGGAGGTCTTCTCATTCGTATCATCGAAGAATTGTTCATTTGTGTAATGTAAAGGAGGTTTCCCCATCGAAGAGGCTGAAATCTAAGGCGTTATGTCCCTTTTCTATTTTTTGTGAGATGGTTTCATAACATTTGGTATCAGAACTTTGGATTCTAGTGTTTCGCTTCTCCAAACAGGCCGTAGTGGAATTTTTGCTATAACTTTTTCGCTACGAAGTTTAAGAAGCCAAAAAAAACCCATTTGAGAAGAAAGGTTTGAACCTCGGTTCATAATTTCAGATCTTGTCTCGCTATATTTTCGGAGATATGATCTGAGGAAGTTAGGGTTTTTCCAAGATCCAAAATTTCATCTAAAGCAGGTCATCGTGGAAGTTTCGCTATAACTTTTTTTTGTGATGGTTAAGAAGTGAAACTAAAAACCCATTTGAGACAAAATCGCACTAAACCTTGGATTTGAATTTCAGATCTTGTCTCGCTATATTTACAGAGATATGATGTGAGGAAGTTAGGGTTTTTGCAAGCTCTAGAATTTCATCTCAAATAGGTCATCGTGGAATTTGCGCTATAGTTTGTTTTCTACAAAGGTTCAGACTTTGAAATTAAAACCAATTTGATCTAAAATCATGGTGAAGCTCGAGCTGAATTTCAGCTCTTGTTTCACTATAGTTTTGGATATACAATCCAAGACATTTAGGGTTTTGACAAGCTCCTGAATTACATCCCAAGCAGGTGACCTAGGGAAAATCGTCACAACTGTCTCTCTATGCATCAGATTGAAATTTCGTACGAATTTATAGAAAGATGAAGGAATGTAGTTTCTTATATATATATTGTTCAGATCCAAAGGTCAAAAAAGTGACACATGGAACTTCATACAAGTTCGCTCTTCTGAAAATGTATTTAATCAGGCTAGCTTGGGAGATTGTGCATAACTATTCCTTGGAGAATCCAATTTCGATCAGATTGGTGGCATTGAAAAGAGGACACAGAGGGTTACTTCATGTCATGATTTTATACTTAGAAGATACCAAATTACAGAGTTACAGTCATTTCAAGATCGAGATCCTAAAATCAAGAAAAGGTAATATGAGGAAGCTTGATGGCAAGGATTCAGTAAATTGGATACTACAGATGGAGCAATATTTTGATCTATATGAGGTGAAACTACTGCAAAAGGTATGTATTGCATCTTAATATTTAGAACCACATCAATTTTTATGGTATAAAGGGCTTTATTCTCGTAAACCACTTGTTACGTGTTCAAGTTTCACAGAGGAAATGATAGCATATTATGAGGATACAAAGAGAAACACCTTCTTTATCCAATTGATAAATCTCAAACAAAAGTGTTT
The DNA here is from genome assembly GCA_000404065.3 of Pinus taeda. Classification (NCBI taxonomy): domain Eukaryota; kingdom Viridiplantae; phylum Streptophyta; class Pinopsida; order Pinales; family Pinaceae; genus Pinus; species Pinus taeda. The sequence continues at coordinate 43,894 of APFE030882249.1, read as the reverse complement.
AATGGCAGAACATATTGAGGACTTTCAAAAATTGAATATAAGGGTAAATGATATTCCATATAAGCAAAGGATTGATGTCTTCATAGGTGCTTTAAAGGATAACATTCAACATGAGGTTCATCTTTGGGAACCTTATTCATTGGAGAAGGCATTCAAGTGGGCAAGAAAAATTGAAACCAAAATTATGGAAATAAGGAATCCCACCACTCACAACTATAATTATGGAAGTGTTTTTTCTCCTAGCCTTCCACAACCTACGAGATTTACACCACAACAATTGGAAAAAAAGAGAGAAAAAGGGCTTTGTTACAATTGTGATAGCAAATGCACTAAAGGTCATAAGTGTGTAGAGAAGAAATTATTTTAAATAGATTATGAAGAGGAGGAAGAAAAGGATTAAGAAACATCAAAAGAAGAGGATATACACAAGGAACCAACCCCAGAGAAAGAAGAAATGAATCCGACCATATATTGTAAAGCATTGACAAGAATTACCACTCCTCAAACTCTCAAGATAGAAGGACATATCAAGAAGAAAAAGGTTCAAGAAGTGAAAGATCACATTGAGAAAGAAGAAATGAATCCAACCATATCTTGTAATGAACTGGCCAGAATTACCACTCCTAAAACTATTAAGATAGATGGACATGTCAAGAAGAAAAATTTTCAAGAAGTGAAGGATCACATCGAGCATCAAGAAATGAATCCGACCATATCTTGTAAAGCATTGGAAGAAATTACCACTCCTCAAACTCTCAAGATAGAAGGACATATCAAGAAGAAACAGGTTGAAGCAGTTAAAGATCACATCGAGCATCAACAACAAGTTCTCCAACTCTTAAAGGATAACACCACTTTGGTGTAGAATCGAATGAAACAACATGTAGATAAACATCGCAGTGAAAATTTTTTTGATGTAGGTGATTGGGTATTTTTATGACTACATCTCAAGAAAGCTATTTATGAGAAGAAAATGTTGGCAATACTACATGCACTTAAGAAATGGCGACCTTACCCAATGGAAAGACACTTCAAGGTAAAAATGGATCATGATAGCCTTAAATACTTTTTAGAACAAATATTATCTTTAGAAGAAGAGAAAAAATGGGTCACAAATATGTTGGGTTATGACTTTGACATCATCTACAGAAAAGGGAAGAAAAATTTTGTTGCAGATACACTCTCAAGAAAGGACGAGGATGTGGAAGCATTGCTTTGTGCTATTTCTATTATCCAACTAGATTGGATAAACGGAGCATGAATGGAAGAAGGACGAAGAAGTGTGGCCACTCATTCAAAAGTTGCAAAAGATACCAATTCAAAAAATATTGCCATAACTTGAAGAGGAAGGGAAAATCATATTGGAACGTAGAGCAATCATAGAAACAAGAACCTGACAGCTATGAAATCAATCAATTTCAGAGTATCTCATCAAGTGGAAGAACTTACCCACTGAAGATTCCACATGGGAGGACAAGAATTTTATACAGAAGCATCAAGAACTACTCAAGCTTTGAGGACAACACTTTTTGAAGGAAGAGGGGCATGTTAAGCCCCTATAATACTAGTGTAACCCCTTATTTTTATTAGTACAACCCCCTTATTATATTGTTATAGCCATGTAGTCCCCATATTGTTATTATTGTGCCCTTACATTATTATTGTTATGTCGGCTCTGATTATATTATGACCCCTTAGACTCCTATATATAGAAAGGAGGTCTTGTCATTTGTATCATCCAAGAATTGTTCATTTGTGTAATGTAAAGGAGGCTCCCCCCTTGAAGAGGCTGAATTCTAAGGCGTTTATCTCTCTTTTCTATCTTTTTGTGAGATGGTTTCATAACAGAATATATCTGAAGCATTTAGGGAAATTACAAATTCATTTCCTTAGCCCTTTCCTTGTTGTGGAGATATGAGATACCAAAGCTCTCAAGCTTGTGCAACTAGATGGAATTCTATTTCTAGGATGGATGAATGATGCATGAATGAAGCCCTTCTATGGCTAATACAACTCTTAAGTAATTTTTTCTTTGAAAGTGGGTCATATTTAGGTTTAGGATTGAGTTAGTCATTTCAATTTGGATATTTAAGTAGCTGTGACAATAAGTGTGCTTGTGACCGACCACAACTACTTGTGGTCGGGGAGGAGCACATGTCTATTTTCCTATCTGTCAAAGTGTGTAATAATTAGAAAAGTATTTTCAACTTATTATTTTAATCTTTCCCATAATACCCCCAGACAGATTTTAGTTTTTCATTTTCTAGCTTTATCATCATTCCCCATTGATTGGTCATCATTCTCGTATGCCTTTTGAGTCTTTTACGTCATCCACCTAAGGTTGACATCATAGTCATCATTATTATCTTGATTTGAATCAGTTATGGGAAGTTGTTGTATTTATTAGTTAAATGGTCCAATCACTAGCGTCGTGTCAAATTTTCCTATATAGTATGCATGGTGATGTTGAAATTCTCTATTGTAAGAAGTTAGTTGGTCGAATTGGTCACCCTGGCTCCAGTGTCAAGCTCAGGTATCTCTTAGTCTAAATCTAGGCCTCATGTGCATATTTTCTATAGTCATCGAGTGGCAGTCATGACTTGTGTATCTATGCTTATTGTTCTTGTAGTTTTGTCAGATACACGCATTACAGATATGGAGGATATCCTTGGAAAATATGAAAGGGCCTCACTGATTGATAATGATCTATCTGGTTCATTCCACTTCCTTGTGCTCAAGCACGAGGTATTCATGGAACCTTCATGAAAGAAATATGCTAGTAGTTCTTCCCATATTAAAGTATAATTTTGAGCATTGCAAATATATACACTGAAGAAACTATGAAACTTGCCTATTTTCAATATAACTAGAGTGATCATGAAGTGTACCAAGTTTCTTATTAGTCAGTGACATGGAGGGTCCTTATGGTTTGAATGGCAATACTTGATACATGTTAGTGATATTTGGAGGTTGACAGGGCTATCTTCTGCTAGTCTAGATGTCTTGTATGTCTTCTATAACACCTCTAAGCGAGATAGAAAGAAAGGTGAGGATAATTTGTACATTAAATATACTACTTAGCAAGGAGGCCAAGGGGATATTATTGACATGATCAATAAGCCATCAATAAAATTTTCATGTCATGTTATAGCTGGGAAAATTATGTGCCACTACACCAAGGGTGAATACACCTTAGATGCCATCAGTGTTGCTGAAGCTTGTCATCATAAAGAGTAATTGAATTGATGTAGTTAGTTATTGAATGAATTTTTTTAGGCCTACGAGGATCTTTATAAGTGGGCCAATTATTTTAGTTATGACTAAGTCATAGCCATCACTATGATGAAGTGGTGCACACCCGAGGAGAGACAACCAAATCAAGTGTCAAATGATCAGCCTTTGGCCCTTGCATACCTCCCATGGAGAACATCAGGTGTTCCCAATAGGAAGGAAGTTAATGAGGAATATTTCAACAATTTGTTTTCCAAGATGGTGAGTGTCATAGATAATATAACTTGAATCTCGTGGCTAATCTGGATGAATACTCTTAGGTAATTTTATTTTTCATCCACCATGGTATTACCTTTATTCGAGCCAAAGTTTTTAGTGCAGAAACAAACCACATGAAGCCTCTACCTTTCTACATTTATGAAGAATCCTTCCACAATGAGGTCTTTTCTTGATGACGGGTCAGTTGTGAAGTCCGGGATGGAAATAATGTTTACTCGTTTGAAGGAATATTGTTGCATCCACAGCTTAGAGAGAGCCCTTCATCATCTAGGATGTGCTTAACTAAGGAGGTACTCAATCATGTTTTGAAGTAATTAAAATAGATTGTTATCTCCACTTAAACCACTTTGTAAGCTTTAAGTTCCTTGGTAAGTTCCATGTCTCGCTCCTCTAATGTTCACACTAGTAGTACCCTTAACATTCAACTAATTAGGCCATTACCTATTTCTTTTTCTATTGTAAACCCCACTCATGTCGCCCAATCGACAATGCCAAATTATTTTGATTTTACTACCCTTTTTCCATTGAAAGCTCGAAACAATTGCCCCATTGCCATTATTAGATCGTCGACCTCATGGATGAAGAAACCCATGGATCTATTTTCAATACTTAGGTAATTAAAGAACCTACTCATTCCACACCCATCAACTCTCCCCAATCTCATAACCCACCACCACATACAACATCCCCTTCTGCTACCATCTCTAACATTTTGCACACAGGTAACCCTCCCATAGTTGAGATCGAAATCGAAGTCGATTATGTCATTTAGAATATTATTAAAAAAACCCAAAATGTACTAGAGGTGCATATAGCCCTTGATATTACTCTCCCTGTACCTATACCCAATACTTTCCTTCGACATGAGGCCCAAAATTTTCCATAGAATAGATTGTGAAACTCAGTAAAGACCCTGACTACTGCCGTGAAGTATTAGACATTGTGGAAAAAACTCGCAATCTTGTCCCTTTGTTACTGTTGCATACTGTCGATGAGATTAATTTCCAATTCCAAATGGAGTAGATCCATGAATGAATGACCTCCCCATAAGGCCATTTTGAAACTTTGTAGCTAACAACCAACCTTTGCAAGCACAACTCCCTTTGCCAAGCACTAGGTCACTAGTGATCTTCAAAGTTGGTCCTCTTCAATTTTATTTAGGGTGTTTCTCATCAAGCAGAAGCCTTTCATAGTACTTTAGTCTCTGACCATGAGAAAAAACAATAGAAAATCCTTTCTCTTACAATTGAGCGAGATCATCTTCTTCATGGAAATAAATAATTAGAGTGCCAGGTTGAAGATATCAATGCTAAACTTCAGTAGTTGTGGACGTGTTGCTGTCAACTAAAAGTTGCATAACAGTACTGCAGTGGATGAAAAAGAGATACCAAACCCAGCCACCCAATATATTGCAAAAAATTAGTAGAAAATAGTAGATGTTTCTTCTCTTAAATACTCCCTACATCAACTTACTGGGGATTCTTAAGTGATCTACTCAAAGGTTCAAGACTAGATTGGATTTTTTGCAAACAAGAATCAACCAGTATATGAGTTGTGTCAACAAGATCAACAATTTTTCAATCAAACTCTAGTCATAGAAGATCTTAAACAAAATCAGACCTATTTTCCTGTGTTGACTGATTGGAGAAACAAATTCACTAGGTTGAATAAGAATCACACGCTACTAAAGCTATCCTATGTGACCTCAAACCACCTCCTCAAAATCAATTTAGGAAGTTTCAACAACTCAATACCGATGTAGAGAATCAATGGCATGCCATCGTGAGTGCACGAGCTGAACACCCTACTACCGAATTAACTACACTATTTCTTGATCAAGCTATAGTTCTCTTGGATTCTTGGAGGTTTGCAATAAATGAATATTCCTCATTCAAAGATGATTTTATATCGTCAGTTCTTGAGTTAAGTCAAATGTAAAACTATGGCACAAGAAGAAGTAGTACAGGAAGGGGAAACACAACAAGAACTAGGAACAAAAGTGCTAGCAAGGGATTGAATCAAGGATGAGTCAATCCATTATGCTTAGGGCCTATTGGGTCCTTCATTTTTGGGACTAGAATTTTGGCAAATTTTTACTAGGCTTTGACTGGAAAATGGTTGCACAAGAGACTATCGAAGACAGAAAAAGGAATCAACCAAAAAAAACCATACGATGAGGATGACTAGAGAACGATGCAAAAAGGAAAAGAAAACAAGAGTCAAAGTGGAGTTCCTAGAGACAACCAGAGAAAGATAAGTGCACAAAAGAGAAGTTAAGGTGGATTTAAGGAAACAAAATTTAGAGGACACCAAGGAAGAGCAGACATAGTGGAGCCTAAAGGAATCAAAGGTGACACAGATCAGAGTAAGCAAATGGGGTATATAAGAGTTGAAGGGAATATGGTGAAAAGGAGAGATCAAGAGTCTATACCGAAATGTTGTTGCTATGTTATTTGAGGAATTCCATGCTATTCTCTATCTCTCTCTCTGATTCTATAATGTAATCCGATGCAACAATGGTTGATAGTTTTGCTTGTGATGAATCTTGATATAATGGGAGTATGTAATTGTGTAAAGATCTACATGTTAATGAAAAGGGATTTGTGGGAACATTCTGTGTGTTCGACCTATGAGGGAATGATTGGCCCCTTTCAAATTTTTTCTTCAGCATGAGACCAAATGTTCTTTTATCTTTCTATTTATGTTGCGGATCTGTTAATTCGGTGTATTATATAATTATAGATGAGAGACTTTTAGTAATATTACATGAAATTGTTTATTTATTGTGATGATATTTGATGCCATGTTGTGATCCCTTACCTTTTTAAGTCTCGACATGCATCTCTTTCTTCTCAAGTGAGGTGAAAAGTTCAGCATAATGATAGACTATGGGGACTCTTTTGTTGGTGCCCTATGTATGAACCTAGGGTTAATATTTGTTGGAATTGTAAGCCAACAAATGGTTCCATTACCAAGACCCTTAGTATTCCCAAGGGATCTGGATAATGGTATAGAGGATACCGAGGGGAGATATTCAAGAATGGTGGCATGAGATATTTGATCGATTTGTTCTTCAACATGTGCAATTACACTAGAATAAGTTAGAGTGGGTAAAAGAGGAGGTTCTATATGCAAAACATGTTAGTGACCAATATGAAATATTTTGGTGTAATTTCCCTAAATAATTTCACAATTGGTTGCATTGATTGCAAATCGAGGGAAGAGCGGGGAAACACCGTGGATCTCCTTGTACTTATAATAAAGTTAAATTAGCTGAGCTACATAGGTTGGACATGGAACTGATAAGGTTTGTTGATTTATGGGTACAAGAAAACCTAGAGAGCTATATAATTGAATTCATTGTAGAAGATCATTTATCCTTTTCTAGTGCTGAGGTTGTGTTTAGGTATGGGTTGTGGGGAGGTTCCTTAAGGAAATCCCCCTTTAGATTAAAGTTTTTATGGTGGAAGAAAATTTATTGTCATTCCAGGGAAAAATATGTTAACTTAAAACTTTAAGTACTGGGGGTAGGATCTCACGAGGTGATGCTCCCTAGTTGCAGAAGATGAAGACGTTTTTACGATGGATGTATATGAGTTGTGGAGGGTTGAATGTGAGGGTGAAAAAGAGGGCCCAAATAGCCAATGAATGGAGGGATTGTGATGAATGGATGGGAGTAAAAGTGGAGGTCTTGGCCAAATGGGAGGTTTCGAAACCCTCCCTGTGAGCAAATGGAATGAAATAGTAGAAGTTCACATGTACAAGAAGGTGTAAAGACACCAACTCAACCAAGGCATACAATTGGATCAATGAACTAGGATATCCCTCCTGATGAAGAAATGGACTTTATGATCAAGAGACTATTTTCAAAAGATGATGTGTCCCCTGTAAGTGATGCTTCATTTCCCAGTAACACAGTTAGCACCTTCCCTAATGCCCTCCTAGTAGCTTATCAAGATCCTACTCATTTTATTTCAAAGCTAGCTAAAATCATAAAATTTTGGAACGTTTATAGTACACACATAACATGTATTTCTGGTGGTGGTAGTATTTTTCAATTAGGTTCTTCTAGGTCTTCACAAATTGATCCATAGGCTTTGTACTCATATCTCCTAGTCAATCTACAATGGTTGGTAACATAGTAGGTTCATTCCCCCAATACCCTGAATTTTCACAATGGGGGAATGAAGATGTTGAAAAAAACTGGTATTTGTGCAAAGAAATTTGGAGGGTTAAACAAATGCCTGACACTACTAATCTTATTGAGTTTTGTTCTATCCTAAGAGAAAGGTAGCTCAGGTGGTTTATTAAATGGCATGCAGTTGCATCAAAATCCTACTATTGATGAGGTATAATGAGAATTTCTTGAGGAGTTCAAACTTCCACAGACAAACCAACCAGGGTTTTCTGAGGTTTGGGATATTAAACAATGTGAAGGGGAAACTACATTGGATATGATGCAACAATTCAAAGATGCAATTGGAAAATTAAGTTACCCTATTGATCCCAACCACTAACGGGACTAGTTTATTAAGACCTTATTACCTTTAACTCATACACCTCTAACTCAGCAGAAGACCAATACATTGTAAGATGCACTTGAAAAAGATACATGGATTGAATCCATGAAGGGTATCTGAATGAGAATTGAGCATGATTTGTTTCCAATGAACCCTCCACTATTTGATTACAACATCAAATTGTTGACTTGACGTAAAAATTAAAATATATGCATGTTGCATGACCTACACATCCTCAGGTGTGGTGTACCAATTACCATGTTGAAGGGCATCATGTTATGAAGTTCCCAAGAATGAGGGGTACAAGAGAATCCTCCAAACTTGTGGGTCTATATCTGTTGGCCCTCAATTTTGGTCTATTTTTGCTTAAGAAAAATTACTTAATCCTTATATTTTCCATCCATTTTCCATCACATCCATCTCATTTTGATGTATTTTATGCATATCCAGGTGTTTAATTTTAATTTTGCAATTTCTAGAAGGTTTTATGGAAATTGAGTTTCAAGTGCAATTTTGGATTGAATAAGAAATTTCCGTAATAGCTATGTGGATGACATATTTGGAGGACACTTGGGCTCAAGATGGATGCATGAATGGAAAGCTTGGTAACTAGGACTGAGCTAATTCCACTTGGTTCAGTCAAAACAAGCTTTATTAGGCCCAATCAAAGCTGGTCAAACACGACTAGTCACTAGAAAATCCCTAGGAAATAGGGCAGTTTTGAGATTTTATCGGATTGACCATATTCCTTGGGATGAATTGGATGAGTTCGACCTAGATAGGTGGATATGAGTAGATATGAGTGTTAGAGATAATATAGATCAGTTTGTTTCACAAAACCTCTATTTAAAGCCAAGACTTTGACGACTTATTAATGTAATTTTTATGTAACTTTTGTATAATTTTATGCTGAGACACTTTGGATTTGGAAGCTAATTTGAAGAACCTGTTTCATTTCAAATTTTTTTCATGCTTGGTTGATTTAGTAAAGTTGCTGTAGCTGAGATTTCTTCAAGTGTGCAAGGCAAGGGTGGAGGGCCCCCACACAAAGCTAAGTGCACTTCTTGGTTCAATTTTCATAGTTTTCATAGATTAGTTCTTGTTTCAAATGTATTTAGATATGTGATGACCGCTGAATGAATATTTGTTTAATTCTAATCGACATATGAAGGGACACACAGGAATTTAAGTTAAATTCCCCTTCTATTTGATCTTGAACTAAAACTGAATTTCATTCTCCATTTCTTATTTCAAGTTATTTCTGCATTTCTGGTTTGAAGCAATGGTGATTGTGATATAGTAGGATTGTGAAGAAGGAAAATTTGGACCTCATTAGTTAGGAGCCTCTTCTTTTACATCTTCTGCATCATAAACTATTGTTAATTAGTGCTCTTAGATCTATCTTCATGAAAGTAGTATTGTAGGGAAGGACAACTTGGCTTTCTTAAGTTAGGAGCCTCTTCCCTCATATATTACATAAATGAATTAGAAATTGTTAAAATAGGTTTATATTTGTAATATGTACTTCCTTAATTCTTCAAATTTTATCTTCTAAACTTGATTATATTTGATGTCCATATACAATGGATTTGCCTCCAAGTTTTACAAACCTAGATTGATAATTAAATACTTGTGTTAATTTATGTTAATAAATTAGCCCAACATTTTGGCGTTGTTGCCGGGGAGGTAATTATTAGCATAGTCAAATAGAAGATAAACAAAAACACTAAAAATTTGGTTAGTATACATTTCTCTTAGTTATGTTTCTTTATGCCTAGAAATAGAGATCCTAAAAGTAGATTTCCAAAACAAACCCCCCAATAAAAACATAAAATAAAAAAACTACAAAATCCATTTTCAACATTCTTTCTCATCAAATCTTTATGATCAAATAAATCTTCATGTCCAAAATTTCATTAAAGTATACTTTTCAAATTGGGATATGTGTTTACTTATGATCTTGTTACAAAAATGGATGCATTGGAAATTCTCTTATACTTGAGAGAATGAATTATTTTTCTAAAATAGAATAGGATAGAATAGAATAAATAAACAAGTAGAATGAATTCACAATAAGACTTCCATAATAAATTTGTTTCAAATAATTTCTTCAAATCATTGTACAATATTCATTTGAAAGGACTACATGGCAAAATGCAGTAAGAACAAGCCTATTTTGGGTAACCATATATGATCATTCTGAAATCATGGGTTTTTTTACATATCCCTTGAAATCTAGTTTTGGAATCCATTTTGAAGTTTTCAATTTATATGACAAATAAAAATGTGATTAAAATCAAAACTAGGTCTCAACTGAATTGTTGAGGATAGAGTTAGTACAACCTATATTTGAGGTGTCTAATGGAAACATTTTTATCTGAAATTCATAGGGAAGATAGCCCTTGGAATATAGTTTCCAAATAAATTTGAATCACTTTAATCAGGGATGATATGAGAAAGTTATTCTTAAAATACTAACAGCTTCTCGAAAAATCTGCATGGTGACAATTCTAGGTCTTTGTTGTTCATTGGAATATTTGACATACCAAATCATCTTATTTTCAAAAAATGTTTATATGGGAGATATATATTCAGGTCTAGTTTAAGACAAAATTTGAATCATCCCATTTGTAGATGCAATGAAGAAGTTATGCCACATTTAGTGACTGCAAGTATTCAAACCAGCGTAGTAAAACTCTGCCTCCTAGGTCTGTTCATCACCAATTTTGTGATATCAAGCCTAAGAGTTTTTAAAACCTGTTTCTACTGGAAATAAAAAAATGAATCTACTTTAATCTCCAAGTGGAATCACATTGATCCGATCTTTATCGAAGAAGTTACACTTCAAATAGTGATTGTTGGTCTAGTTAAAAATTAACAAGCAGCTCTATCAAACATGGCACTCCTTATAATTTTTAACATATCATTTTAAATCATTTTGAAAACCTGTTTATATCGGAGGTAGCCATATGAATTCACTTCAACTTGGCTTTGGAATCACTCTAATTTGATATCAAACAAATATTTTGTAAACAAAATACCACTAGGAGGTCTAGGCTGGCCACCATTCCTCAAGGGGTAAATAAATGCAATTTGTTTGTATATAATGTTTGGAATTGTTTTATAAGCAATGATTGTAATGATTTACATGTTTTTTGGAAGAAGAGAGAATGTACACATCTCTTCCTCCATCATCTAATGTTGTATTGCAGGCAAGTGCTATGTTTTCGCAAGTCATAGGAAGAATGACGGAGTGAACTCCATGGGTGAATTAATTTTCGAAGTCAAATTCATATTCTAGAATATGAATACAAATGTTCAAGTCAAAGCAAAGTGAAAATTCACCTGATGTTGAGTTCATTCAGTGAAACTCAAACTCTTGAAGCTTGCTCTTAGATGCTGACCACTAACACCAACAAACCCTACAACATGATCAAGATCAAGGCAAAAAGACATGAAGCTAATCATCAGAAGAAGCAATCAAGTTCTGTGTCACATCAATATCCAAAGAAGCCTTTCAAAGAAGCCTTTCATATTGAATTCATATTGTTCATGATTTGATCCATCATCCATACTGTATGTTAAGCTCCATGACCATGCATGTTGACGTCCAGACTTATTATCTATCCATTTACTACTAAATCATGACTTCAATATAACCTATTTTCATAAGCTTTTCATACTTCCCTACTCCACTACACCCCACCTCCATCTAGAAAAGAAAAGAAAAAAGAAAAAATATAAAAATATAAAAAATAATAAAGGAGTTTGGTTGTGAAAATCCACGAAAGTGGCACAATACAAACTCGAATTCATATAGGAAAACCAACTTGTTTGGGCAATATGAATTCTCTATTTTGTTTTACCATTTCTTCAGTTTGAGTTTGCAGGAATCATCCTCCAGAATAAGCAAGACTTGAGGACAAGTCTTCCCATCAGAAAGGGGGAAGGTTCGCAAAAGAAACTTAATTGTGTAGCTGAATTGACGACGAAACTTGTATTGTTGGTAGTTGGGACCTGAAATATTTTTGAAATCAATTGCAGAGGGACTTGAAATGTTAGCCAAAACATGTATATATTGCATAAAAATGTACATGATAGAAGGGACTTGAGTTATGATGAATCAATTGCAGAGGGCCCTGAATGACATCGACAATCAATGGACCAGAATCAATGAAGGATGCTAGAACAGAAGGTAGAGCTAAATTCTATGTTTCTATCTATCTAGAAGACTTCATCCAATATTGTTAAATAACAACAACATTCATCTAATACTATTAGGGAAGTACAAGTATAGTAAGTGCACAATTTTGCTCTTGTAAATTCAACTTTTTGTAGAAATTGTTAGACTTTGTTAAAATTGAATTAATACCTGAATGCATATTTTATATTCATTACATTTTCCTCACCGTATACCCATTATCTTAGACCTAATCCTATATTTATATTCTATTCATTCCATAACCTTAAAATCATTCTACATTTACCTATGTACATCCTATATTCTTGTCATATTCATTTCATTTCATTTCATAACCCTAACCCAAAAGTACACAACTTTAAGTACTTTTCCTTCAAGCAAAAAGAGATTAAAAGATGCAATGAAACCTGCAGAAACAAACCAAGCAATTAGCATCATGGAAATAATTTTAAACATGACCTGAATGGTCATTTTAAAATTAAAACGATATTAAAGCAATATAGGAGATATAAGAGATGCGCATATGCAAAGAATACAAATCAACACAATTAAACCTTATCATGTCACATAAAGATATGGCATAAGGTTTGTTTAGATGCAATAAGGTGAAGTCGTAATAGCAAATGAGAAACGATAATATGGCAATACAATGCAAACTTAAGTGATAATGTTTAAAGGGACAATGACATTAGTATTATGAAGTTTATTTTTGTTATGCAATTAACATGGCAATCAAAACAATGCATAACAAAAATAAACCAGTGCTTAGAAAGAAATACGGTGGTAGCCACGATGGAAGCAATCGACGTAGCAACAAAGCAATATATATGATAGTCAAAGGATAAGCCACGATAGTATTGCAGGTTGGTTGCAGGACACCTACAACAGATTGGAGGAAACAACCATGAAACATAAGGTATATCGGTAGCAATATAATGAATCAACCTGAGTTATAATGCAATGAACGTTTGATGCTATACAGAAAAGTCAAAGGTTCTGTGCATGGTATCTGGTCAAAGGACAACAACCAAACAGTAAAACGGTAAAAACGTTTTGAAAAAAACCCTGTGCATTTAATAGAGAAAATCTCTGCCATTATTGAAGCCAAAGACCTCAGAACCATAAATTTGTTTCCATTGCAGCCGTTGAGAGACTCTGGAAGAGGGTAGATGCCATTGGCCAGCAGTTAAGGGAAGTAAAGCATTTTAACAGAGCTACAGCTACGCAGAACCGTAACACACTCTCTCAGCTATTGAAGCCGTAAAAAGGCCTGTACACCATGGATCCAGAGAACGTGGCCATAGAAAGGACACAACCATTCAAGTACACAGGATAGAAGATGACTTGGAGAGGTAGAAAAAAGGTCAAACTACATTTTAAAAACTCTGTAATGTTATTTTCCATAATTGAGCCTTTCATTGTGTGAAAAGAAGTTGGAGCCATAAAAAAATGCAGAGAGAAATGCTAAGAATAAAAAGGCAAAGCTAAGCAAGGCAGCATAGAAATAAAGGTGGAAATTGTGGAGAAATAAGGTGGTTATACATAGGATTTAACACTAATTTGAATCCCATAGATTACGTAGGAGAATCAGGTAAGGATCAATTCCGGATGTTGCTAAGTTTTGAATGAATTCAGAGGATAAATGAACTCAGAATTGTTTTAAATCTGGAATATATTGTGTAACATCCGATATATTGTGTAACATGATTTCCATACACCATGAGCACGTTTTGAAAAATACGATGCATAGTGAAGGATTTTCAAAAAAATACGATGCACAATGAATTCATGAACTGAGAGTTCTTTGATGTTTGCATATAAGAAAATGATTGTTACTATTATTCATGAACTGAGAGTTATTCCGAATGAACTGATAGTTCTTCTGAATAATTATTATTGTTTTCATTCATCCTCTGGAAAAAAAACTGATTCGAAAATTGCCTAGGTCATGGAGAAATAAGCAACCAACAAAACAACAGAGGTTGTGAAGAAATAGGTAGCCGTGGAACATTGGCGTTAATGCATGCCAATATTTCCTCATGCCAATTTGACTTAGCACCCAACAAATTCCAGAAAATCTGCAAAGAAATTGAAGAGATAAGTGGGGTGAGTTGGGAAACGAAGAAGATGGAAGCGGTTGACAAAAATCCTGTGAAGATCAAAGGTAAGATCGAAAGCTTGATTCTCTTTAATAAATGCAACAGAGGTTCATGAGGAAATCTCGAGATTTTTTGTCAGGATATGAAAGAACACAACTTTTGTTTGTCATCCATTTGTGCCACCAGTCAACCCAACGGTTTTCTAAAAACAACGCTTAACAGTGGAAAATGCTATGAAATGCAGGATATGAATCACGACACTTCATCAGGTAATCGATATCAATCCTCCATGAAATCACCAAGTTTGTTAATAAAACAGAGTGTTGAATACACAATGATTTTAATTGCATAAACAGTGGGTCTGATTGCACTAATAATGAATTCAGAAATAACTTCAGTTTAACATATGATTTGGAAAATCGAAAATCGGAAGGAGAAGGTGGCGTGATTTTGTTTTATATATATATATAAAAATCAGAGTTCAGTTTCGATTTCTTTTTCTATAAATAGTGAATGAATGATATACACAGGGAGAACGTTTCATTTTTATGGAGTGAGTAGAGTTTTAGGTAAAAGAGGACAGAACAGAAATTGGTTTTTGAATCAGAGAATAAAAAAATTGTTTTTGCTTCTTTTCTACAAAGGGTAATGTTTAAAAAACAGGGGCTTATTGTTGTAGTGAGACAGAAATTAAACAAGCATGAAATTCAATTGTGTTCTTTTAAGAACATTAGAAAGAGGTAAGCATGATACTGGACAAGCATTTGAAGAGAGATATTTATTTAGTCCCAGAAAGGCATTTCGATTTTTGAAAACCACTATTTTTTGTTGCCTTTTTTTGAGTAAAATAAACTGAAATTTGAAAAATGAAAACATGGGTTTTCTTCAGAACAAGCCTAATTAGGCTCTAGGCTCCACGTGAATGATTTTCTCAAATATATTTCTATTTGGGATATTTTTATAGTTCTTTTAAACCCTATTTTGCAGATTGCGTGGGTAAAATAGTGGCTAATTTGAAAGTGAATTCCTAGACATAAAATTTTTTGCTTCATTTGGGGAGATGTAAGAGCAATTGGATATTGGATCCTTCAAGTAAAATCATTGATATTGCTAATTGGAGAGGGACATGAATCCTGTGTTAGAATGTATTGCAAAATTCAAGTTTTATTTGTTGTCTTCTCTAACGCTGCTCATCCAGAATGATATATTGGCATTTTATCATCAGAGGAGGAATAGTGTACAGTTTTTGAATTTGTATGTTGATGGTGAAACCTCATCACACATCGGAGACATTCTTGTTCCCATCACTCCAAAATACATAGCCCAAGCCATAATTTTTCCATTGTTAGGTAAAGAATGTCATCTACAAGAAAAGAGAAGAAGTACATTAAAGCATAGATGTCCTTTTACAGGTAGCTCACGAGAAACCTTCATCTTCAAGGGTCAGAGTCACAGGTACATCAACAGGCCAATCAACATATAGAAGTAAAAGGTCAAAAGGAAGAAGCAAGCATGAGGACATGCTTGAAGATCAGCAAGGGGGAGATGTTGGCCCTCAGTTTTGGTCTATTTTTTCTTAAGAAAAATTACTTAATCCTTATATTTTCCATCCATTTTCCATCACATCCATCTCATTTTGATGTATTTTATGCATATCCAGGTGTTTAATTTTAATTTTTCAATTTTTAGAAGTTTTTATGAAAATTGAGTTTCAAGTGCAATTTTGGACTGAATCAGAAATTCCCGTAATAGCTATGTGGATGACATATTTGCAGGACACTTGGGCTCGAGCTGGATGCATGAATGGAAATATTGGGAACTAGGACTGAGCTAACTCCACTTGGTTCAGTCAAAACAAGCTTTATTAGGCCCGATCAAAGCTGGTCAAACATGACTAGTCACTAGAAAATCCCTAGGAAATAGGGCAGTTTTGAGATTTTATGGGATTGACCATATTTCTTGGAATGAATTAGATGAGTTCAACCTATATAGGTGGATATGAGTAGATATGAGTGTTAGAGATAATATAGATCAGTTTGTTTCACAAAACCTTTATTTAAAGCCAAGACTTTGATGGATTATTAATGTAATTTTTATGTAACTTTTTTATAATTTTATGCTGAGACACTTTGGAGCTGGAAACTAATTTGAAGAACCTGTTTCATTTCAATTTGTTGTTCATACTTGGTTGATTTACTGAAGTTGTTGTAGCTGAGATTTCTTCAAGTGTGCAAGGCAAGGGTGGAGGGCCCCCACACCAAGCTAAGTGCACTTCTTGGTTCAATTTTCATAGTTTTCATAGATTAGTTCTTGTTTCAAATGTATTTAGATATGTGATGATTGATGAATGAATATTGGTTTAATTCTAATCTAAATATGAAGGGACACACAGGAATTTAAGTTAAATTCCCCTTCTATTTGATCTTGAACTAAAACTGAATTTCATTCTCCATTTCCTATTTGAAGTTATTTCTGCATTTCTAGTTTGAAGCAATGGTGATTGTGATATAGTAGGATTGTGAAGAAGGACAATCTAGACCTCCTTAGTTAGGAGCCTCTTCTTTTACATTTTCTGCATCATAAACCATTGTTAATTAGTGCTCTTAGATCTATCTTCATGAAAGTATTATTATAGGGAAGGAAAACCTGGTTCTCCTAAGTTAGGAGCCTCTTCCCTCATATATTACATAAATGAATTAGAAATTGTTAAAATACGTTTATAATTGTAATATGTACTTCCTTAATTCTTCAAATTTTATCTTCTAAACTTGATTATATCTGATGTCCATATACAATGGATTTGCCTCCAAGTTTTACAAACCCGGATTGATAATTAAATACTTGTGTTAATTTATGTTAATAAATTAGGCCAACAATATCCACCCTTGTCTACTGCTAAAGTTGTGTAGGTTGACATGAATGGATTATTACAAGGTTGCACTCAGTTTCATGCTTTCCCCAATAAAAAGAATACATCTTTGACTGAGTATTGTGAAATATGTCGTATGTATGGACACCTCCGCCTTCTCTGTTGTATATTACAAAAATGTTCAAATGCTCCATATAATGGTTTCTGTGATTTTTTTTGGTCGCTGATTCGTCATAAAGATTAGTGTATAACTTTGGATGCTCTGGCTTACCTGCTTGATTGTTTTGCATTTAGAGTGAATGAAACTCCTTGAGGGTGAGAAGGTGGAGGAACAAGGGGAGGAAGAACTAGAGGGAGAGGTTTGATCCATTTCAATAATAGTCATTAGGAATGACATGTTTCTCACAACTTCCCTCTTCCTAGAAGGCCTTGGTGTTCTTAATGCAGAGTAAGCACACATGCAATAGAGGATTGTCTTGAGTTGATTGTTAGATAGGACCTGGGTGTAATCAAAAGAGAGGAGAAAACTTGATTAATGTAGAGCTCCAAGAGCCTAAGATAGTCCCAATACCAAATATTAGTATAGTTACTAGAGGAGGAAAGAGAATATAAACATACTCGAGTGTCCCTGAACAACCAAAGGTAATAATACCAACATCACCTAAGAGATCTTATGACCCTAACTAGTAGAAGGAGTATTAGAGAGATGTGACAAAAATGTTTTTACACATTTGTCATCTCCTGATAAATTGCGATTGGAATTTCCAAAACAATCAAAGTTGAGGAGCATGAGGTTCTGATAAGACAAGCCTCAACCTATGATGGAATGGTTTAAATTATCTTTACAAATTATGAGTGATGAGGAGATATCAATCTAGTTGTGGAAGAAACTCAAGAAATGTTTCAAGGATGGAGAGCTCTTGAAGGGAATTATATATGAAATTTTTTCCAGAGAGGCAATCGAAATGGGTTCAATGAAATAAGAGGAGGATTGGAAGGGAATTTCATGCTAACACTCAGATTGTAGGATTCCAGATCAAGGATTCTATGTTATCTAGGATCTGATGTTAACATACTACCAAGGAAATCTTGGGAAGATCTTAGGAAGCTAAAGCTAGCATTTTCCCCAATTCAATTGTGTATGGCCAATCAATATTGTTTTTTTCCCATTGGGAATTTGGAGGATGTTAGGGATAAAAACATATGCATATTTCGAAGTAATAAATATTATGGGAGAGAAATATCCATATCTCACATCACTAGGGATATATTGGACCTTTGAGAATTATGTTTTTATTGATATCAAACAAGAGACAATGACCTTTGAGGTGGACGTGGTCAGAGTGATTCAACCATTAGATCCATACCAAGGTCCCAAATTTACAAAACCAGTGTACGAAAAGGAAGAGCTTAGTCTTATGGACCAAATATATATAATCTCATTGTAGGTAAAAGATAAGACTATATCAACCCCATAGATGATGGTTTTATTAGTTGTAGCAGCGCTAAAAGGATAAAGGTTGGTTCATAGGTTGCGTGGGATGACTAGCTACATAGATATCATGAGTTGCATACTAGAAGATGCACAATTGTTGATTGTGGTTGTTGGATTGGTAAAGAGGTACAAGGTTTTCCTACTTTTAATGGTATATGGTCTGTGATGAGCACCAATATTGCAACAAGGATGTTGCAACTCCTAGGGCTACCAACTTTACTTCATCAAACTGGGGTTCATACAAACTTGGAGGTGACAGTGTTGTATACACAAATAGATGTAATTGGCCTACTCTTTGTCACTGCTGAGCTGGGGTGATAGACTACTAGGGTTTCTCAAACCAACCTTCTATTAACTAGAAGAAGTCTGATTACCAATTTGGAGAAGGGAAATTTACCCTAATTGGAAGAAAATAAATGATGTCTATTTCATAAATGAAACACTGAAATAAGTTCTTGCAAACCAACATGAAATCCTTAATCTACTTGTTAATCTACTTTTCTTGCAGAAGAACCCTATTTTAACACATATGAGGTTTTAAATAGTCTAAGCATGGAATCTGATCTAAAGAGTGCTAACTGTTGTGTGCAAGAATAAATGTAAATGAACTCTTTTTCCTTTTATCTTTTTGCTTGAAAAATGCAAATGCTAATCTTGCTTGGTTGTTTGGCAGGGGAGACAGGTGTGAAGAAAAAGGAAGACAATGGTTCAGATGGCTTGGAGGGAAAGTAAGGGACCTAATCCAGACTTTTAATGATGAATTTTCTCCAATCGGGCTCAAAACAGGCCACTACAGGTTTTGCTACAGGATGTCTATAGGAAGTACTAGTTCACTTACAAGACCCCCTGTTTTACTACAGGAACAGGTCAAAAGCATAGGCAGTGGTATAGAAGGTGAGGTGGAGCTTTTAAAAGGCGAATAAGGAGGGAATAAGGCATGGGAGTGATAGGCACTTACTTAGAACTCAAGCCAAAGCTTTAAGATGGTTGGATTTTCTCAGCAGAGATGCCTAGTTTTCCTCATAAGACAAGGATTTGAATTGAGACTAATGAGCGTCAATATTACAACAAGAATGCTACAACTCCTGGGCTACCAAATTTACTTTATCAACCTGGGGTTCATACAAAATTCGAGGTGACAGTGCTATATACACAAGTAAAAGTGATGGTTTTGCCTTTTGTCCCTATTCAACTGGCAAGAGACCACTATGGTTTTCAAGCTAGAATTTTATGGATTTAGAAGAAGCTTGGTTCCTTGATGAAAAAAATAGAAATCTACTTTAAGAGAGAGTTGATCTACTATAATAATGAAAAAAACTGAAATTCAATGCTAAGGCACACCATTTCCTAACTAACTGCTAAGAGCTATGCTTTGCAATAATGCTATATCAACATGAACAAAATGCTATTGTCCTAAGCATGGAAGTTAAAAACATCAAACATCATTGTTTTTTTTCCCACTGGAAAAATCGTAACTTTTCATTAATTGAGAAAAAGTACATGTTGTAGATGCGTTTGCATATGCTGTAAGTTCTTCTCCGACATGTGGAGAGGTATCTGAGTTCAAACTCGTTCTATACATATCAAAAAATGAATCATCACACAGGATGTTCCTTTTATATAGACTATCTGTAGGATGCAAGGAAATAATAAACATAATTTGCCACGCAGGGCATCCTGTTATTTTGTTCAAAAAAGACTATATACAGATTATCAAAAAGCTATAAATATGTCATCAAGGGTTGTCCGCCCTATGGTAGTGTGTATCAGAATATGGCCTGTGATAGTACTGGAAAAAATATGTGCCTCAGTACTCCTGTATTAGCCATTCACCTCGGGGAAGTGACATGGCCTCGTTTGAAAGTTGATCAGTGCTGTAGTTGTGTTCCTCGGAGCAGATGAATATGTGAAGGCCGCTCAAGCTCTTGTGATCGGTGGATGTGGAGCACCTTGCATCGATCGAGGAGGAGGAGCAGAGGATCTGGAGGGAGCTCCAGAAGCCAGGGTGCCATGAGCCGCTGGTGATATAGGACGCGAAGGAGCAGTGGATGTTGTCGGGCCCTCCTCTTGTTTTTTGTTGAGAGGGTATTCCTTAAATAAGTGACCCACCCTGTGACAACGTCAGCATCTGAAGGGCACTCCTTCGTAATCAAGAATTTGGACCCGGGTGTATCTGCCCCAATGTAAAGTTATCTTTTCCTCTAAACCTTCACTAGTATCCAGGTGTACCAATATCCTGGCCAGTGTTCTGCTCCTGGACTCCACGTAGGATCGATCATGGTCCAGGTATGTACCCAGAGCATTGCCGATGTGCATGAAGACTTCTTCATTCCAGTACTGTAATGGTAAACCAGGGAGCCGAACCCAGAGTGGCCCAGCCCCTATCTGCTCATGATCAGGATCGAAAAGTGGACTCCATCGTTTAAGCAATACCAGCGCCATTTCAATGTGCCAGTATCTGGCCAAGACTAGATCAACATAATTTTCTTTGGTGAAATGGAGTGTGAACCACCCGCGAGGGAGAACCTGGACCTCAGGGAGTTCCTTGAGAACACCCCCCCAAATCTCCTTTACCCAAAGAGTGAGCCTAGTTTCCGAGTATGCACGCCCCCGAACATGCCCTACCAGGATGGTATTGGTGATTTTTGCTACTTCTCCAATAGCCTAAGTCTCCCCGAACCTTATGGATATATCTCTGGAGGTAGCCTTGACGCACCTGAACTTTTTCTTGCTCGAGCGTGGCGCCAATGGGTGGTCTGCAAGGGGGTCCGAAGAGGGTTCCAAGGGAGACGTCCTTACACTAGATCGAGGAGGGTGATATGCAGAGGGCCTTGCCCCTGACGGGTTGGGAGGACCAGTCGATGTCGCTGCGAGAAAGGTCGATGACGGAGGATGCAGGTCGAAAGAAGGTGACGGGGGAATGACGGAGGAGAGGAAATGGAGGGTGCCCGGGGAAAGCAGAGGGAGATCGAGACCCAGGGAATCCAATAAGAGGGAGCCTTCGGGAGGATGTGAGGGGGATGGAGCCGAGATAGTAACAGCCGGGGAGGAGTGTGAGGGAAAAACCAAAGATGGACCAGAAACCGACAGTAAAAAGGACGGACGATTGAAAATGACCTGCGAGTGGAGGGGATCTTCTGTATAATCGACTTCCTCGTCTGTTTCCATGACTTTGCCGACAGTAACAGATGCCATGTTGACGGAGACAGGTGGACCTGGTATGTCAGGACAGGTGCAACCAGAGGCAAGATCGTGGTGATCGCAGGAGAGATCGCAGAGGACATGAGATAGTAGGGTTCATCAAACATCATTGTTATGCATGTAAAGGACTGTAATAAATCTATTTTGTCTTTTTATGCTTTTCAGGAGATGGTTGGAAGATTTGGAAGAGCCTTGGGTGACCTTGGGTGGCTTCCTAGAGGTTTTCCCTCAATTCGGCCCAAAACAGGCCACTGCAGGAAAACCTATAGGATGTACTAGAAACCTACAGGATTCATTGTATTTCTACAAGATACAACCGAGAGAAAAATGATGGGTGTTGGAGGTGATGGAAAGCTTATGAAAGGTGGTTTATGGGTGGAATGGAGTGAGAAAAGGCCTAGGATCAATCAGAACCCAAAACCAAGTTTAGGAGATGGTTGGATTTGTCCAACATGCTTGGGGAAATTTCTATGTAAAATGATGAAATTGGTGAAGGTCTTGATGAAAACAAGGAATGCCTATGGGTGGATGAAGTTGCAAGGTGGTTGCTTGTTATGAGATCTCTTTCTACTTTTGAAGCACTTGATCTACATCAAACATGTGTAATTTCCAAAATTTCATGTAAACAAGAAGAATTCTCATAAGCTAGAAAAGCAGAATTTAATGAACTAACTGTCTACCTTATGCATGAGGAAATTGATGAATAAAATGGAATCACGAATGAGATCTATTGCAGGAATAAATATAGAAGAGATGGAAATGAAAAAATATAGAAGAGATGGAAATGAAATCCTACACTTGCAAAACGGATCAAATGCTTGTCCAAGTATAGTAAACTCTAAATCTTATGAAAGAAATGAAAATTTGTCTTTTTGGGGCTGCATAAGGGTCTTTTCCTCAAATCATGATCCCAGAAGGAAGAAGTGAGGCCAGGACACATACTGGAAGCTTTGTGATGCTTCTTTTATCCCTTCTAACCTGCTACTAAAGTAAGGCACAAATGGAATTAAACTAATAAACAATTAATCATATCTACACTACTTGCAATGAAATACTTCTAAAGATAGTTTAACCATGAATCTAAGAAACTAAGCTAGGAATATAGATAAAATAAGAGGAGCTTTTGCTTCTAGTGTTGGGCCCTAACCAAAGAGCTTTAGTCCTCTAAGTTAACTCAGTGTTGGATGAAGGAAAAATCTCATTCTTATTACCAAAACAGAAAATTACATCAAAGTCTTCCACAAGTCTAGAGCTCGAAAATAACTAGAGTTTTTACAACAAAAAATCGAATCCTAATGAGGCTCTAGGCCTCTCTACTTATACAATTGAAGTCACCAATGACTTCCTTAAATTTAGGGAGGCTCTGCTCCCAAACTCGAGATGAACTAACTCCTTGTCTATCACTTGCTCGACTACCTTCTGATCTTCATGACTTGGTTGCTTGCACTCCGATCTGGTAGGATTAATGGAGGAATATTCGAATGGGGAGAAGGGGGGGGGGAGTAAATGAGAAGGATTTACCTCCTACAATCTCTCCCTCTTGTCCCATTCGAGTTTAAAACCTTAGTCTTGCCAAAATTTCTTGATTTTCTCTTCCAAACCTGCATTCAATGCATATTAGTTCACTAGGCATAATATCTCACTTTAACTCATCTCATTAAACAAAATATAATAAAAAAATGTAATAAGTTGTGACAAGAGTTAGTTTGACTAATCTAGGAGGTGAATTAAGGCCCATATAACTACCCATTGATGAGGCTCATTAGAGACCTTAGTGACTTTTGGAAGTCATGGGTGGATATGGCTTGGTTACGGCTGATGAGATGAGGTCTCCCTGTAATTTAGAAACTCCTGCAATCAAGAAACATCATTCTTGGCATTCATATATGAACTCATCAAAAATAAGAAAGGTGTATTCGAGTAAAAGAAAACAGAGTTATCACCATTTACTTTGCTAAGCTCGTGCATGGAAATTCTTGGAACCAATATGAAATTGAGATGAGAATAGTGAAACTTAAGAGATTAGAAAATACCAACTGTAACTTATCTATGAAACTGCAATATAATGACCTAATTAACAAGAAAACCCTAAATTACACAAAAAACTATTATTCTGTCTTTTTGGGCTACATGAGAAGTATTCCTCAAACCATGATCCCTGAAAGGGAGAAATGAGGTGAAAACCACTTGTTTTCAACCTTTTTGGAATATAGTCTTATCACTATAATGCTACTATAAAAGCTATTCACAAATGGAAGAAAACTAATCAAATCTACCAATACTTGAAAATTCACAATACCAAAATTAGTTTAGCAACTAACTATGAGATAACCTAAGCATACATATACAATAAGAGGAACCTTTGCTATTGGTGTTGGGCCCTAACCTAGGAGCTTCAACCCTCTAGGTCAAATTAGTGTTGGATCAAGGGAATGATGCTCATTTTCATTAAAGAAATTAGAAACACATAAGAGTTGTTGGTTAAATGCTTCAACCCAAAAAATACTTAGCTATCTTGAACAAAAAATATGAATCCTAATGAGGCCTTAGGCCTCTTGATTTATACAATTGGAGTTAGCAATAACTTCCTTAAATTTAGGGAGAGTTGGCTCCAATATCGAGATCAACTGGTCTTAAAATGTCACTGGCTTGGCTGCCAATGAACTTCATGACTCAGCTACTTGTAACTCCGAGCTGATGAGATTTGATTGAGGAATCTTGGAGTGAGTGAGGAGTTAAGGAGGGAGATCCTATCTCCTAGAATCCCTGTTGCTTGTCTCCATTCGAGTTCTTGCACTTTAATTATCCAAAATTTGCTCCAAAACCTGCAATTAATGCACATTAGACCACTAGATATGACATCTCATCTTTACTCTCCTCATTAAGTAAAACATAATTAAAACATGTAAAGAATGATGAGAAAAGTTGATTTTATTAAGTTGTAGGTGCATTAAGACCCCTATAATTTACCCATTGATGAGCCTCATCATCACCCCCTTGCCGAAAATGTTTCTCATCCTTTGAGAAACTCAATCTATGTCCATGTCTTTCATTGCTTTGGTGGCCTCCCTGGCATTCCACGCTTCTGCTGTAGTCTCCTCCTCTAGGGGATAAAACCCTACTATCACGCGGAATGAGTCGAGGTTGCGGACAAGATCGACCTTCCTAGTATCTACAGATATCTAGTGACAAGCAAGCCAATCAAAAACTATCTTTCTCTAAATATGCAATTAAAACAAAGGCAAACAAGTGTTTTAGGCCTACCTTGGGTCGAATGCAAGTTTGTGGAAGCCTCGCTACCTCGCTCCAAATGAGCTTCCTTGAAGTATAATTGTGCAAACACAAACAAGAAAACAATTGCATAGCACCTGAAAAGCCAATATCATAAAGCATATCCATCATAATGATCAAGGAGATTATGAAACAAACCACATAAGACAATTTGATGAGAAAAATGAATCTGATTGTATTAATTCAAATGAAGAAGAAATTTACAACCTGTGCCTTGATGCTGTACAAGCTCCTCCCAGGGTCCGACAAGAAGTCTCCTCTACTTTGACAAATTTCACTCACTTCCCAATGAAACCAAAAGGTATGTGATCTCTCCTCTCAAGTTTAACTAGGAAGTCCCAATTCCATCAGCATTTACCCTAAAAATGTTCAGCTTCTAACCTCTCCAGCAACTGACCCAACGCCTTAATTTATAGTGCAATGGAGGGAAGTTACTAGGTCCTCCTTCAAAGGGATAGCTCCTCCTATCAAGGGATTAGCTCCTTCTCTTTTGGGATGCATGAACCACCTTGGAGCGAACAATCCACGTCAAAATCCTTCTGGAAACATCTAGAATTAACCAAAAAGTGAGTTTTTTAGGATAAACTTGTGCCTTTTTTACTTTTACAGGGCTACGCACCCACCCCTTTACAGACAAAGTGTGCAGGTATGCAGGTAATATGAACAAAGGGTGCGGGTCCGCAGGTAAAAGTAGGAGAAAGTGTGGAACCGGAGTAATATTGATTTTCAATGTCTTTCTCTCTTTTACAAAGCTTGACATGAAGAGCTAAGGTCTGGGACTTGCTTAGGAGGCTAGTATAAGTGATGATAGACGCATACTGACTGCAAATAATCATGGTGACGATATTTTTGTGTAATAGATTGCCCCCTAAAGTGCGAAGTTTGTAGTAGATGAGGATTTCATTTATCATTTAAGAAGAGTGAAGTACTTTATCATTTCGAGGATTATCTTGCAGAGAGACCGGTTGGAACATGTCAAAACATTCAAGTGAAAAATATATATATGAGATCATATCATCGCTGAGGTAGGCATTCCCATACTCAGATCAAAACCGACTAGGAAATCAACAACTAATTAGAAAACTAACTACTGGTTTGATATAGGAATGATCTTGTAATACATTACAAGTATAGACACATGTAGACACAGTATGGACGCAACAATCTATTTATGAATAGTCTACAACATAATGAATACAAAATTCCTCGCAGCCTGGATGGTGAAAACTAGATCCAGTGTATTCATTTCCACTCCTCGAAATAGTACGATTCTATCCATGTGAATAAATGTGTCGAAGTCGAGCATGGTAGAAACCACTTGATTACTAGTCGATGATGTAAACTATTAACAAGTGTGAGAGAAACCACCAATAATGACAATGGCTCTCAAAGTACTCAGTACAATCCATGAGATGTGATTAGATGTGTCGATGTCAAACATGTCATGGAATCCTTCGATCGAAGGTCAATGATGCAACCTATCGTTGAAGGCGAGAAACCTGCCATTGAGGCATGCAGATCCCAAGGTACTGACGATTTCTAGATCATCTTTCTAGATAAAGAGCTGAAGTCGATAGAAAGCGATCCGTCGTAGGCAAGCCCACAACACGAAATCATAGATCAAGTTTGAAGAAATTTAGTTGCAAGGACTGACTCAGGGATGGTCAAGATGGATGACAGATATTTTTGCAGATGAATGGCTTATTCACACTGACCTCTTGAACACATA
The DNA here is from genome assembly GCA_000404065.3 of Pinus taeda. NCBI lineage: Eukaryota > Viridiplantae > Streptophyta > Pinopsida > Pinales > Pinaceae > Pinus > Pinus taeda. The sequence goes on along the minus strand of APFE030882249.1, from coordinate 16,979 downwards.
ATGACACAACAGATGGTTTGGTGACAATTGACCCAATGTTAATACCCAGAAACCGGCTGAAGACTTTCAATGTGGTTCGATCAACTGTTAGGCAAAGGATTTCCCAACCCAGGTGAATGAAAGTGTCATGTTCAAGAGTGGTTACAAAGTATGACAAGCAGGCTCATTTTTCTCTCTTTTCCCCCACCATTTCTAGCAAGTACCTCTTTATTTTTTACATGCTTGAGGAGGATAACATATGCTTGATTATAAGCTCACCCTTCGGATGAGTCCAACTTAGTTTAAATTCGAACCCTAAGAAGGAGTGGTCTGTTCCTGTTTGTAATTGAACATGTCCTTTACAATCGAAATTTAACGAGTCCAGTATAGGAGAAACTCGGCGTTTTTCATTTTTGGAGAGTCTGAAAAAACTTAAGAAGACTCCAGGGTTGACTTTTTCGTAAATTTGTGTCTCCCAAGCCCAAAAAAGTATAAAATAATACTTGAGAGAACCACTTGATATTTTACGACCAAGGAGTACTTTTCATAGTTAGTGCCTCTGATATGAAAAAGTAAAAAAGCGATCAATGACACGTCGTTTTATGACCAATATCAAATTTGAAACGACAAAAACCCGACAATCTTTTTGTGTTTTTACGGTTAGAAAAGGGATGTAAGAGGACCATCTTTTTAGTTCCGTTTTAATGAGCTTAAAAAGAAAAACTCGGCAATCTTTTCATGTTTTAGGAGTCAGAAAAGAGCTTAAAGGTGACTCTAATGGTTTTTTGTTGAAAATGATTGATTTCGCCTGAAAATCCGTTATCCTGAACAAAAACTCAAACATTACTCATACCTGTTTAATAATAGGTAAAAATGTCGCAAAAAACACCTTTTTAAAGTGAAACATAAACAAATTTAGAATTTATTTACCCAAAAAACTTATAAAAGGACTTTTTACCATTCATTTTTACCATTTGAAATTTGAGTTGAGAAAAAAGGGCTTTTGACCAGAAACTTCCTGTGAAGATTGCAGAAAATCCGTTCGTCGGAATCGAACGCCATCTCCTCCAAGTAATCCACATCATCCTACTCTTCATTTTTGTCTGTTTGAAATTGTTTTTTAGGATTTAAATTTTGTTTTTAGGAGGTTTTTAGGTTTGAAAACCTGCACGCGGGGACCCGCAGGTTTACCATAGGGGACCTACGCACCCTGACTTTTTTGCAATGGTCAAAAAGTTGGGGGTACGCACCTGCCGTCAAGGCAAGGTGTGGACCCCACGCACTGTCCCTAACAAGGGGGTGTGTACCCCGCGCATAGGTTTACAAAAGCCTAACTAACTCAAAAAATACCCAATGAAATCAATTTTGCATATTCTAATTCACCTTTTTACTTGATTGTAGGATATACATCATACTTGATTGGGAAGAACGGGAGCACGAGGATGTGGACCTCGCTGCGATGAATCATCAACCTTTGATTGATGCATTGAAGGCATGTGGCTTGTACAAGTTCTGGGCCATACCTAGCATGAGGGCCCAGGTGGACTTTTTGCAGTGGCTGGTTGATAGATGGAGTATACAGGACCAATGCTTCTTTATTGGTGGACACCAGCTTGAAATCAAGCTAGTTGACATATACTTATTGACTGGTTTGCCCAGGAGGGGTGAACACTTGACTCTATTTGGGCCCAGGGCAGGTGGCCAATCTGTCGAGAGCCTCCACCTAGAGTTCTGCAATGTCTAGAACCGGGACAAAGGGATAGATATCAAAACCATATCCCTTCTTGAACTCATGGTTATAGAATTCACAGTTACCAAACTTTGCGGCAGTGCAGCACTACACATTGCCATCGGATCCCAGATGCGGATGGTAGTTGATTTCTTTCGAGGCACCATTTTCAACTGGTACGATGCTGTGTTGGCCAATGTGAAGGGCCAACTGACCAGGGCCAAAAACAGACAGCTAAAGACCTTTGGTTATGGGGCTATAGTTGTGAGTTTTGGCCTGGAGAGGGTTCCGATGCTGATCCCACAACACCTTACTGTTGGAGCTGGGCTACCTCGAGAGCCCAAACTGATGCGATGGGTTGCAGTTATGGCCCGTCATCTTGATGAGGGGACCGAGGTTGTTTGGTTCAAACCTGAGTATTTCCAATGGTTGGAAAACCAGGTTTTGCTATCCAGGACTTCCCTTATGCTGGGGTTGATTCTCGTGGAGACCCAGACATGGCTCTTCCGCCAAGAGAGCAATGGGATGATGCAGGTAAAATAATTTTCAACATTTTTCCTAATTTAGTTTGTTGTTGTTTTTATATTGTCCCAAAACTGATAGTAAAAAGTTTCAAATGCAGATGTGGGCCCACGGCGACCAGCCGCTCTCCGGTCTTACGAGAGGAAACAACAAGTTGCACCGGCTCCAGCCCCATAGGACAAATCAGCAGAGACCTTGGCCGATTTGGAGAGCCATTTAGAGCGCCTGAGCGGGGACATGCCCGAGACCAGTATAGATGACATCCCTCGTTGACTTCAACGCTATGTGATTGGAGTCCCGGGACCTTTTAGGAGGTTCGTTTGTAAGGTGGCCCGTGCAGTGGTTTCGTATTGATATCATCACCAGTGATGGGATGATCGCCTATTGTAGTCACATATGACATTTTTGCTTTTTGTACTTATCATTTTTGCTGATCATAAGGTGTTTTTCAACCTATGATCGAGGACGATGTATTATTTTGACACACTCCTATATATATGATATCATGTTATTACTAGCTTGTCTTGTTAAACATGTTATGGAATGTTTTTAATTTACTTGTATGATTATTGCACATGTCTACTTAACATTTGAGAAGCAATTGCATCTGCTAATGTATTTAAAGATCTTGGAATATGCTGATATTCAATATAGTCAAATTCACGTTCCAAGAGACGCACTCTCAAAATAATCTCAATAATACTGGATTTCTAATGGCGTATACTCTATTAAGTTGTAATACAACAAGTTCAGAATTTAACCTCACTATCAAAATCCGAATCCCAAATGAAATAGATTCAGATAATAACTCAATCACTGCACTATACTCTACAATGTCATTTGTTGTTTGACCGAGGCTTACACCATGCATAGATGACAACTCATTCGAGGGCGAATAGATAACCCAAGTTGCGGAAGAAATATTCCGTGTACTACGACAAGCACCATTAGTGAAACCAATGTATGTTTGGAGAGGCGTCGACATCTGCGACATCAAGAGTAAAACCAAGATAAGCGGGAATAATGACGAAAAACACTCTCTAAGCTAAGCACACTTTTTCATCTAAAACACACCAGTTAGAAGGAAAGCTAACCTAACTAAAAAATCTCCACACTCATTTTAAGAATAATACCTCTTCAGGTAAAGACCATTTCTAGGTTTACCTAAAGAGACCCCGTCAAAGTCTACCAATTCATAGGCTCCTTTCACCAGCTTTCGCTTGACAACATAGGGACCATGCCACATAGGCACAAATTTTCCAGCACCTAATTTATCATTTGCCTGATCGTACAATAAGACTAGATCTCCTTCCGAAAAATTTCGAGGGGTCACATTTCGATCATACTGAGCTTTAATACATTTTGCATGAGATTCGATCGCTAATGCAACATCGTGTTAATTCTCATCTAGCTGAGCCAAGTATAACAAATGTCGCTCCTCTTTGGAAGTGGTTGGAAGTAACTTGATGGCCATTCACAATGACGGGATTTCGCACTCAATAGGTAACACAACTTCCAAACCATAAACTAGTTGGAAAGGAGTGAACCTTGTTGACATTTTAACTGAGGTTCGATACGCCCACAACACTGAAAATAACATGTTGTGCCAATTCGACCGATGAATCCCAATGATTCGACGGATCATGATGACTAGAACTTTGTTGATGGCTTCAACCAGGCCATTAGCTTGTGGATAATAGGGAGTTGAACTGTCGTGACGCAAGCCAAGCTGGCCTGTAAGTTCAGTCATCATAACGTTTTGAAAATGACGCCCATGATCAGTGATAATCGCTTGTGGAACACCAAACCTAGAAATTATATGATTGAATATGAAAATCGCAGCTGTTTTGCCATTTGCCTCAAATGTAGGCATCGCCTCGGCCCACTTGGTAAAATAATCTACCGCAAGGATAATATACGCATGCCCCCTGGCCGAGTGAGGGTTAGTGAGGGTTACATGTAATAAAATCGATACCCCATTTGGAAAAAGGACCAACGACAATGATAGGTTGGAGAGGAGCAGGTGGAGCATGCATCTTTCCATCAAAAATTTGGCAGTTGTGGCATTTTCGGACCGCAATAATAAAATCTTTAAACATTGACAGCCAGAAGTAGCCAACGTGCAATATCTTTTGGGCTATGGCATACCCAGACATATGGCCACCACATGTTCCAGAGTGACAGTCATTTAGAACTCTTTCAGCTTCCTCATGAGTCAAACAACGTCGAAAAATAGAGTTCGCCCCACGACGATAAAGAGTATCTCCAATAATTTTGAATTGTTGGGACTGGAATCTTATTTTTCGACGTTCCGATAGTGAAATATCTGGCCGAAAGGATTGGGTTTGGAGATAAACAATGATATCCCCGTACCACGGATCTAAAGTACTGATTAGAAACAAGGATTCGTCCGCAATGGGCTCCTCCGCCATAGTTTCCGTGTCAGCACGTGAGAAGTCACACATTAATTCCGCAAAAAACTAAAGATTTCTTTGACTTAGACTTTTCAAACTCCAAGTCGAACTCCTGCAGGATGACAATCCATTTGGAGTACTTGCCCCCCAGCAATTTCTTGGTCAAAATATAGATCAGAGGGTTGCAATCAGAAATAACTGTAGTCTTACGTAGTAAAATGTAATGATGAAAACGTTGGACAGCTTGAACAGCTGCCAATGCCAATTTCTCCACATGTGAGTATTTTAGCTCAGTTGGATATAACGTTCAACTAAGGTAATATATCACATGTTCAGTACCAAATTCATCTTCCTGAACTAACACCATTCCGATGGTGGAATAGGAAGTGGCGAGATACAAGAAGTAGTCCTGGTTGTAGTTTGGAGGATGCAACAACGGTGCATGGGTCAACGTGTGTTTTAGCGCATCAAAAGATTTCTCAGCTATCTTGTCCCAAAAGAATGAAGTATTCTGCTTCAACAACCGGGTAAAACCCTTTGTTATCTCGGCGTAGTTAGGGATGAATCGATGTAAAAAGTTTGCTTTCCCTTGCAAACTTTGGAGTTGGCGAAGACTCAAAGCAGGAGGCAATTTGATAATGGCTTCAACCTTCGAGGGATCGACGTGAATGCCGGATTTCGAAACAACAAACCCCAGTAACCAACCCATTTCAATATAGAACACACACTTGTGGGGATTCAACCTAATCCGATAATGCCTACACCTCATAAAAATTGCTCTTAAATGGATGAGATGATCAGCTCGATGTAATGAATGAGCAGGCAAGTCATCGAGATAGGGTTGCACAATGTGTTTAATATCATGAAAAGCGTAAGACATGGCCCGTTGAAAAGTTTCCCCGACGTTCTTGAGCCCAAAAGGTAATTTTCAATAAGCAAATGTCCCTCACAGACAAATGAATGTTGTTTTCGGTTGATCAGCAGGTAGAATATTGATTTGATTGTATCCAAGAAAGCCATCCATAAAGGAGAAAATTTCGCTGCCGGCACAATCGTCAATGATTTGATCGATATAAGGAGTAGGGTGATTGTCCTTTGGACATGCTCGATTAATGTCCCTATAGTCGATACATATTCTTATTGTCCCTTGCTTTTTGTTAACAGGAACAATATTCGATACCCAATTCGTTAACGGGATTGGATAAATGAAACTTGCTTTGGGTAATTTTTCAACTTCTACCTTAATTACAACAGCTTTTCTTGGGTGAATCTGACGCAAACGTTGCCGGACGGGTTTAGCGTCTGGGTAAGTTTTGATTTCATGAATTACAATTGCTAGGTCAATTCCTGGCATTTCCTCATATGACCAAACAAACACATCGCGGAATTCTTGAAATAGGGCCTTATATGTTTGAATTTAATCTTCCGTACAAGAGGCACCTATATGAATGTTTTCAACAATTCCGGGCTTAACTGAAATGTCAAGGGGAATAGTTCGAGAAACATTTCCCAAGTTTAACTCGGAATCGGGATGTTTCATTGGATTCTGAGCGTCCTTAACATATTCAGTCGTAAAAATTGATGAAAAATCATTTTGAAAATGATCACTCTCGGGTAAAAACAAAGATCTGTGATGAAGATCTTCCCATGGTAACTCATCGACGCATAGGATTTCACGAATTTGCTCATCTGTGTGAACAACTTTAGAAAACGTTATTAAATCCGAGTTTGATGTTGAAAGTGATTCCTCATGGACCACATTCATTAAGTCGATTTGGGTTGATGTTGTGTCGGAAAATGGCTGCACAGTCTGATACGCAAGTTCATACGGACTCAAAGGCATAAAGGTACCAAATGAGTCTATCTCAGATTCAGAAGGTATGATCCAAAGATCATCATTAACAATGGTTTCTGATGAAATCATATGAATGGTTGCAGTAGAAGACGATGTGTTGATAGGAGGAAAAGGAAAAGTGCCCAGTAAACTAGAATCTTTAACGAATCCTACACCAACATCCTTATAAGGGATCGTCACTTTACCAACATGCTAAATGCTCTCAACAGAGGCTGGGTCGGATGAAAAGTATGACCACTGGTCTAAGGTTACGATCTTTCCATTATGAGGGAATTTATAAGTCGAAAGACCGATGAAACAATAGCTGTCATAGCGTAAGACCAACTACGACCCAAGATAAGGTTGTAATCCAGAGGGGCATCAACCACCTCCACATCTAGATTAACAATTTTACCTTCAACCCCTATAGGTAGATCCTGTAAAATGCCGAAAGGATGAAATCCACGGCCATCAAAGGCCTTTAGAATCGTCGGGGATTGATTTAGTGAAGGAGAACCAAGCGATCTCCAACACTGTATCGACATAATACACGTGGAAGCTCCCTCATCAATTATAGTCCCATGAACATGTCTATTTTTTACTATCACTAGAATCTGGATAGCCATCTGATGAGGTAAGCACGGTGCACTATTTTCTAGATCGAAGATTATAAGGTTCGGGTCCTGAACATCAAAATCTCCTATAGCCAACAAAAGTAACTTGCGTTGTGCTAAACAGGATTGCAGCACTTCCAAAGCCGACATTGCTGAGGGTGAAACAGCTAAATCCTCAACAATGTTATAATTCTGATCTACTCTCATATGTGGATTGAAAGCAGACTTTTGAAGTATACCCTTGGCGGGCGGTTTGATTACTAAGTCTGGATTAGGTTTCTCGATATGTAGTGGATCGGAACCGGGAGCTGAGGTTGATGGGTGCGAATGAGAAGATTCTGCTTCTTTACCATCAACAGGACTTTTACTACCATAATCCTGTGATCGAGTCACAATCCTAACATGGGACATCATCAATATGGGTTCTTCATTGGCACTGGAGGACGAACCTATCATCTTACTGTCTTGAGCTGGAAAAGGATCCTTCAAGACAGCAGATGTTTGGGAACCTTTGACAATTTTCGCAACCTCTGCGTGATGAGGGCAGTCTCTCGTATAATGTTCTTCATCGCAGATGAGACACGGATAATGAGGTTTGCATTTTTCATCAGTTGATTTCGCTTTTTTGGGTTTCTCTTTTGAATTTTTATCTGTTTTATTCTTCTTCTTCCCTTTCTTCTTACCACCGGCTTTTGATTTAGCTATAGATGACTCTACAATGTGAATATCGGCGGAACGTTCTGCGGAAGAATCTCCTGTCGGGGAATCTTGCAAGGTTATGATAGGAGAAGAATTCTTGGAAGACTTCTTCTTACTTTTGGTATTAACCGTACCAATCATACCATCAGCGGCATGAGACCCTGAAGGAGCAACAGTGATTTGATTTTGTTTGGGTAGATCGGGGATTTTCTCATGTAACGTACATGACTGAGTATAAACTAAGTCAAGGTACTGTGCTTGAGCAATTACTTGCTCCTCAGTAACTACTCCGGCCTTAGCTACATCCTCAGTGATCTTGGGCAGTAAAGATTTTACAAACCATTCAGCTAAGATACGATCCGGGATAAAAAATTTCACTAAAGGCTGTCGACGTCTCCATTCATGGATATGATCTAAAATGTAAGTGGATGTTGACTGCTTTAATGAAGTTAATAATTCTGTGCCATTGTCATATCTGACCTGTTAGTGTCGGTCTTGAGCCCTCCATCAGTGATCAATAGCTCTTTGCATATGCATAGTTAGGTGTCTCATCAGTGTCAATTTTGCATCCCACTAGGCATGCCATAACACTGAATGGAGGAGCTGGTCTTTGTTCCCTTCTTGGCTTTGTTGGATCAGGTCATACTACAATGTAATTGAGTCATACTTGTTTTTGTTTTTTGTCTTGAGGTCCC
>APFE030882238.1:0-15000 GCA_000404065.3 Pinus taeda | reverse complement strand
AGGCTGAAACTTAAAGGAATTGATGGAAGGGAACCACCAGGAGTGGAGCCTGCAGCTTAATTTGACTCAACACGGGGAAACTTACCAAGTCCAGACATAGTAAGGATTGACATATTGAGAGCTCTTTCTTGATTCTATTGGTGGTGGTGCATGGCCGTTCTTAGTTGGTGGAGCGATTTGTCTGGTTAATTCCGATAAAGAATGAGACCTCAGCCTGCTAACTAGCTACACGGAGGTTCCCCTTCGCGACCAGCTTCTTAGAGGGACTATGGCCGTTTAGGCCATGGAAGTTTGAGGCAATAACAGGTATGTGATTCCCTTAGATGTTCTGGGCCACACACGCGCTACACTGATGCAGCAAACGAGCTTTTCTTCCTGGTTCGAGAGGATCGGGAAATCTTCTCAAATTGCATCGTGATGGGGATAGACCATTGCAATTATTGGTCTTCAACGAGGAATTCCTAGTAAGCGCGTGTCATCAACTCGTGTTGACTACGTCCCTGCCCTTTGTATACACCGCCCGTCGCTCCTACTAATTGAATGATCTGGTGAGGTGTTCGGATTCCGTGACGATGGTGGTTCGCCTCCATCGACGTCGTGAGAAGTTCATTGAACCTTATCATTTAGAGGAAGGAGAAGTCGTAACAAGGTTACCGTAGGTGAACTTGTGGAAGGATCATTGATAGCAGGGGTTTTCTTTTTTGGTTCGGGTTGGTTGGGTTTCGATTGCAATGTTGTGGGACTGCATGATGTGTCTCTAGGGGAGAAGGTTTGGTGTTTGGTGGGAACATTGTTGGTTTCTTGTCTTGAGGTAATGCTTGTTTTTTCGTGTGTGCTTGCAAGCCATGCTTGTGCTTGTCCCACCCATCCTTTGTTTTTCTTTCCCCCAATGTGTTTCTGCGGGGGGTTCAGAATCTTGTTTCTTGGGAGCCCTTCCGACGACCTATTCGGGCAGGCATGGTTGCTGCGGTTGAGGTGCTCAGGAAATACGATGGATAAAAAATTCAGACTCATTCGTAGCGGCGGTGCTCGGGTTTTTGTTTATTGGAAGGAATGGGCCAAGGGTGCGGGCTTCCATAGTTGGTTCTCTCGAAAAGGCGGTGGCGGTTGATGTGTTGCTTGGGTGAGCTTTTTCGCTGGTGGTTGGGTCGAGGGAGTGGTTGCGCGCGCGCTTGGTAGCTCAAACCTTCTGTGAGGGGAAATTGTCGGGGTGGGGTCAGTGGGGGATGGATGAAGAGTGGTTGATCCCATTGGGTTGAACACCCTAGTCCCTCCCGACCGTGCCTCGACAATGCCCTTGCAGAAGGGTTGGGTGTCCAGGTAATGAAAAACCCTCCCTCGGTCTGAGCTCCATCGGGATCACAATTTTCCCAGCTAGTGGACAAGAGGGTGGCAATCTTATCTCGTGCCTTTGCCGTCAAGGGAATTCCTCTTCCTCTCGTGAGCCAATCCTCTTCTAAGGGAAAAAGAAGTAGCGGGTTGTGTCTTTGTTCCTCCATTTGGATTGTGGGTTTTTTGTGGGACTTGGTCATTTATTTCCTTGTTTCGTGGTGTGCGCTTTGCGGGAGTCCCTCCCTTTTAGTGGCCTTGCACCATCAATGTATTTGTGGCCCGCAACTTTTTCTGGCTTTGAGTGTCCGCCCGTGACAACTCTTTGGAGTTTGATTCTTGACCCCTGTTGACTTTCTCGCTGGAAAGGTTGTTGGGTGTTTGGTACACGAAGGGGTGCAACAGCGGGGTGGGTTTGTTATTAGTATTCTATTTGTCATTTGAAGCCTTGTGCTGGGTTGGGGGGTTGTTTACCTTTCAGTGACGTGCTCCAGTTGCGATTTATTTGCTTGGTTGTTTGATTGTTGTTTGTTATGTTGTGAAGCTAGAAAGGGTGTTGTGCCGTACATGTAGGTGGGAGGTGTTACACAAAAATATCGTCACCTTGATTATTTGCAATCGGTGTATGCCTATCATCACCTATACCAGCTTCCTAAGAAAGTCTTAAACCTCAGCTCTTCAAAACAATCTTGAGAAAAGAGACAAAGACATCAAAAAAGTAATGTAACTCTGGTTCCGCACTTTCTCTTACTTTTGCCTGCGGGCCCGCAACTTTTGTTCAAGGTATCTGCGTACTTATACACTTTGTATGTAAAGGGGAAGGTGCGTACCCCTGTAAAAGTCAAAAGGCGCAATCTTTATCTTAAAAAACTCATCTTGGGTTAATTCTAGAGTTTTCTAGAAGCATTTGTTACGTGGATTGTTCGCTCCAAGTGGTTCATGCATCCCATCATAGGAGGAACTAATCCCTTGTTGAGAGGAGCTATCCCTTTGAAGGAGGACTCTATCCCTTTGAAGGAGGAGCTGGTAACTGATCTCCATTGCACTATAAATTGAGGCATTGGGTCAGTGGCCAGGGAGGTTAGAAGCTGAACTTTTGAGGGTAAATGCTAGTGAAATCAAGACTTCCTATTTGAGCTTAAGAGGAGAGATCACATACCTTTTTGGCCCCATTAGGGAGTGAGTGAATCTTGTCAAAGTAGAGGAGACTTCTTGTTGGACCCTGGAAGGAGGTTGTACAGCGTCAAGGCAAAGTTTGTAAGGTTCTTTTCTTTTGAATTAATACAATCAAACTCATTTTTCTCAAAAAGTATCTTATGCTATTTGTTTCATGGACTCCTTGACTTTCATGTTAAATATGTTTTATAATATTGGATATTCAGGTGCTATTTAATTGTTTGCCTTGTTTGTGCTTGCAGGTTTGCAACGAAGGAACTTACTTGGATCAAAGGAGCGAAGGCATCTCCGAACTTGCGTTGGACATGAGGTAGGCCCTTAAACACATTTGTTTGCCATTATTTATAAAGCGCATTTAGAGAAAGATAATGTCTGGTTGGTTTGTTTGTCATTAGGTCTTCATTAGATTCTAGGAAGGTTTGTCTTGTGCGCAAGATCGACTAATTCCGTGTGACACCTACAATCCCTATAGCATCGAAAGTTTTTAGAAATATGACAGCTGAGGATGACATCAAGGCATTAACCTATGATGCTAGTCCTGCTGTCAGTGATGAGGGAGAACAACTAGGAGGAGAAGATGAAGCCAGTGGTGACATAGCAGAGCAATAAAGGAAGGAGGAAAGAAAATAAATAGAGGAGGGGAGAGTTGAAGAGATAGAACAAGAGGTAGAAAAAGAGATAGAGTAGGAGCAGGAAAAAGAGACAGAAGAGGGAGAAAAGGAGGCAGAGAGGGTAGAGCAAAGAGAAGATTCCCCTAAAATTTTGGAAAGAGAAATAGCAGTTTCCCTCACTGCCCTTAGTACACCAACCAAGTAGAAGCAGAAGAGGAAAATAAAAACCTCCATGTATTTCAGGGCAAGGAAGAGTACCAGAATTAAAAAAAGAAAACCTCATCCCTCATCAAAGACTCCCATTAGCATTGAAGATTCACCATCTACCAAGGTGAAAGAATCTCCTTCTAAGACACCCATAACCTATGAAAGGAGGACTACAAGATCTTCTACATGTAAGGGAAAGAAAAGTCTACAGGACCCCAAACCAGACCTACAGGAGGCTAAAATAGTCCTACAGGAGACATTGTCCAATCTATAAGAGACACAAAATCTTGACTAAAATATAGGAGGATAGCCAGACGTGAAAGAGGAAGCATAAGAGCTACAAGAACCTGACCCCCAGCCTAATCTTGACTCCTATTACAGACTGCTTGAGGGAGGCAAGATATTCCCATAGAAATTCGCAATTCCACTATTTTTCAAATTGGAAAAAGAGAGAGTGAGAATGCATAGGTGGATGTAGATAGCCAAGTCCAAAGCATTTGAGGATATTGGCCACATGGAAGAGAAACTCAACAAAATGGGTAAGGAATTGAGTGTTATTAGAGACAGAGAAGCCATTACAAGAAGCCACCTTGAGAATGAGAATGAATTACTAGGGAGGCAACTACAGGAGAAAGAGACTCATTTGGCATATATGGCCAACTTATCCATAGAGCATTACAATGAAGAACACCAGCCAAATCTTACAACCTCTATCTGAAGGATCAATGGCTTCAATCACAAATAAAAAATTTGACACAAAGAGGCATAATACCTTTCCAAGACAACAACCAATTCATGGATTTGTGTGACCAAAGCACCTCGAAGGACAAAGTAAAAATGGCAGAGTTCTATCTACACAACATGGCCCTTACAGACCTGAATGTGTCGGACCCCAATTCCAATCTAGGGGATCTGTAATTAATGTCCATGGTTTCATGGATGAACAATGAAGAATTGAGGGCAGCAGAAATGAAAATATTGTTAATAAAAGAGTAGAATGAACCATTGATGATAAGAGCTGAGCAATCAGATCTTATGGCACTCATCAGCACACACAACTTGCTTGCCAGTGACCCTCACATTGCCCCTCAATATCTAGCCAATCAGGGACAAGCCATTGTACACTTTGAAGATATGCTTAGGCTACCTGGGGATAGTGTGCATGCATGCATGACAAGATGGAACACCCTAGCCCACAGCTTGCAGATCAGAGAATACAATTCCCCCATGAGGCTGAAGGAGGCATTGAAAAGAGTACCAATGTACAAGCACTCCATGAAAAGGTTGAAGGTCAACTAGATTGGCCTCAAACTAAGTCCTCCACTCATATTAGGCATGCTGGAAAGCAGAAGAGAAGAAGAAGAGAAGGATTAGTGGAAGGACATAAACAGAAAGGCAAGATTTTATGGAGAACATGAGCAAACCACATCAGAAGCCTGGAATGCTAGGGAGGCTAGCAAGGCCATGAAAGACCAAGAGATTGACTAGGTTGCTCAGAGGTTGAGCAACACCTTCAGTAGGGGTGATGATGAGCCTCATAAATGGCTAATTATATGGGCTCATTTTACCTCATAACCTACTCAAATCAACCATTCTCGTAGGTTATTGTATGATTTTTTGATTATATTTATGCTTATAGGGTGAGTTGAGTTAGTTATTATGCCATGTGGTCTAACATGTATTTAATGCTAACTATTGATGGATTTCGAGGTCAATGTCAAGGATGTTATGGTAAAACTACAACAGTCAGTCAAATTATACAGAGGAGAGGACTTATAGGAGGGAATCCCCCTCATTTATTTCTCCTCACTTTGAATTCCCCTTCATTCATCTCGGAGTACAAGAAGCCAAATCATGCACTAGAATGTAGTCGAGCAAGTGGAAGATGATTGATAGTTATCTTGAGTCTTAGGAGCCAAGCCTCCCTGATTTTAAGGAAGTTGCTGGTAGCTTCAGATGTATAAGTAGATAGGCCTACGGCCTCACTAAGGTCGACCTTTTTTTTCTTGTGTAAACTCTGCTCAGATTTCGAGCTTACTATTTTATGACAGTTTTATGTAATCTTGCTATTTTTTGATAATGAAGGTGGAATCCTTTTTGAGCTAGCACTGAGTTACCTCAAAGGGCTGAAGCTCTTGGGTTAGGGCTCAGTCCAAGTAGCTAAGCTTCTCTTTACTTGTATTTGTATTTTTTACTGCAGTTTGTAGATTAGTTTGCTGTTAGATGTATTTCTCTTATGGTTAAGAAAAGGTTTCTTTTGATGATTTAGTAGCTTTCTTCCATTTGTGCTTTTTGTAGCAGGTTAAGTAGTGATCAGAGAATATTCAAAAGGCTAGTAATAGTACCTTGGCTTCTCTTCCTCCCTTTGGGACCATGATTTGAGGCAAAGACTCTCTTGCTACCCCAAAACATAGATTTTCCTCATTCCTAGGACTTTTAGTGTTTGCATCTCTCTAGTAGGTTGATAGTCCAATTTTTCTTTGCTTTAGATATTCTTTATCATGTTCAGTTCCTGATTTGCAATATCTCTTTTGGATGCTTTCCTTTCTTATAGAATTTCCTAGCATTTCCTTCTATACATCATAGCTTAGGCCATTTTAATGCAAAACCCTGTTTTTCCTAGGATGCACTCATTTCATTGGTTGTTTGATTTTCTTGGTTGACTATCAGTTTCTATGCAACAAATATCTTCTAGCAGTAAGCTAGCTTACTAGCAATCACAACCTCTATCTGATCCTTCATTTTTCATAGAAATTCTTCCTCTCTCCTTGAGGAAACCCAATCATCTTTCTCTCTCCTATTGATTCATTGTAGACCTTAGGCACCCTAACACCTCATTCCAACCTTCATCCACCTCTTCCACCCATTCTCACACCCTCAAAACAACAAAAATTGCTCTCGGCCTCCTCGTGTAGGCCTTATGTAGTTTCCTTGTTTTCCTCCTGTAGTTTTTCCTGTAGGATTTTTTTCGAAGGCCAAGATTGGGAAAAGCATCGAGAAGGCCACATAAGACCTCCTAGGACCCATCCACACCATCCTACATCCTAAAAAGCTCCAAAACCACCCTCTAATGCCACGTGTTCGCTGCCACACTCACACACAATAAATTAGATGCATGTTAAATTCACATAAAAACACATAAAAATCCAAAAATATGTTTTTTTCTTATTTACTTTTAGAAATATCATGGTTAGATGTTGTTAACTTCCTTGAGTACGTAATGGCATTTCTTTCATGGTTTTCATAGTGTTTTTGGCAAAATTAGAATTAACTTGTTAATTAGGGTTTACTGGGTTTTGCTTTACATTCCAGTCTTTCACTTTTATGCAGTTTGAATAGCATCTATAGCTTAGGATTTCTTTCCTTTCATCACACATAGAGCTTGTTCTAAAATATAGAGAAGTTGGCTTGAGCTCCTAATGTTCTCACACCGGCTGACCAAGTGACAACCTGCAGTGAGAACTAGTACTTGTCCATATAGCACCGATGCTTCCAAGTTTGTTACAAACTACCAGGTTGATAAAAGTAAAGTTGGTAGCCGAGGAGTTGCAGCATTCTTGCTGCAATACTAGCACTCACCATTTACTTCAGAGTCAAACACCAAAAATGTATAACAGACCTGACAGTGAAATCCTTCCACCTATTTTGATTTCTACTGAGGAGGACACTAAAGAAGAAACATCTGAGAGCTCCAACTCATTTTGGGCTTGGGCTTTATCTTTATCCTCATATTCCTCATTTTACAACTCCTTTTGATCCTCTTTACTTTCAAATACCTGTTGATTCATTAGGACATTTATATGGGTCATTTGATTATGGATAAATCAACATCCCAGACTCTACCATCTATTACAGCTCTGGCAGAATCTACTGTCACTACTTCTTCGATGTTTACCACAACACCTGAGTCACTTTTGTATGATATTTCATCTGTCCCACTGGGTTATCAATATTTATCTAGAATTGACTTAGGTGTTTCTTCTAGTCCATGGTCTTCACCCATGTCGTCCACTAGAATTTCACCTGGTTCTTCACTCATGGATACTGAATAGTTTGATCCATCAAGTCAATATTAATCTGGTCCATCTGGTTAACATCCAATGTATGCACTTTACACTTGATTATGTCCATATGGAGAACAATATGCCCAATCTACTTATCCTTCATTTTCTAAGGGCCAACCATGTGGTAGTATACCATCGTCTTCAGGTCAGCCCGGAATGATTGTTTGTCAGTGGAAAACTACAATGCTTGTTCAACCAAGGCTTGTGTATCCATCACAACCAATGAAATCTGTTTCATCCATACCTACTACGCTTGTCATTATGACTTTACCATAGTGGCAAGCTCAGTTAATTGTATCTCAACCTTTGCAAGCTGGTCCTTCAACCTTTGACCCCCAAGTTTCAAGTTTACAAACTTAGTCTTCTCAGGTCATTTTACAACAACTGTTTGTTCCTAGAATGAAACAACCTCAGGCTAGTTTACCATTTACTGGAATGACACAGACTTATACTAGTTTAATTTATTCACAACCTAGTCAAACTTACATTGGTGGGCAACAACCGTTCCATCAACAACCATGGAAGCCATAATATCAGAAACAATGATTCCAATAATACGAAACTTATCCTGGACATGGTCAACAAGACTCTGTTGACCCAAAAGTTTACCTAGGTCCTGGTCAACAAGCCTATGTAGGGTTTGGATAATAGCAAATTTATCCTAGTGCCCAACAACCACCCTATATCAGATTTGCTCAACAAACTTACCCCCATTAAGGTTACTAGCAATAGATTCCTTATGCTAGTATGCAAATTCATATTTCCCACGCAATTTCCATCTTACCTTGGCTACGCTCAACCTAACCGAAACCGACAGGTTCCTATTGTTGCAACACTTAAATTACTGCATTTAAATTGGCTTACCAATGATCTAATTCTTTACGCACCTTGGTAGCCAGTGATTCCTCATAAATTTCCTTATGATATTCCTAAGTTCAATGGAAACGATGGAGAAGATGCCTCCAACCACATTATGGATTTTCATTTATGGTGTTCATCCAACTCCCTGAATGATGATTCAGTTAGATTACATCTTTTCCAATGAAGGCTTACTGGCCCAGTTGCAAAATCGTATATTGAATTACCACGAGCTTCATTTGACAACTTCACATCCTTAGCCCCCACATTTCTGACCCACTTCCAATTACCCATTAGATATGAAACTGGAATGGAACTGGTGACCAACTTTAAATAGACCATTGCTACTCACATTCTTGATCATGTTCATGAGTGGCGTCATCATCATCGAATGGTCAAAACTTTTTTTCCTAGTTAGCTTTTAGTTGAGTGCTCTATCAAATCCTTGTTGTCATCTATCACCGAGGATGTGGCTAAAGGAGGAGTTTTTACTAAAGAGCTAGTAATTGCTCGTGCCAAATACTTAGACTTGATTTACACCCAGTCTGGCACGCTCTATGAAAAAATTCCAAATGCACCTAGACTAGATTTTACCATTCCACCACCTCCGTCTAGTAAGGACTCTCATGTCAATGACAGTGTGATTGGTTTGTCAAGCGCACAAACCGTAGATAGACGATATGGTCAAACACTTACTATTTCCAGTCAAACTTCTAGTGCATCTGATACTCCTGCCTCCGAAGTAAATGTCGTGTCAATTGACAAAGGTAGAAATGAAAAGAAACCTGGAAGAAAGAAAAAGGGGAAAGCTAAAAGGAAACACAATCCTCCTTCCTGAAGAGAAATCATTTGATTCCTCTTCTCTGGCTAGGAAACCTTGTTATCCATGTTTAATCTGTAATTCAGAGCATTTTACATGAGACTCTCCTCGCCGCTCTGAAGTTTCAAAACTTCTTAAGACTTCTAGTGCATCCATTGTGTTGACAGACCCTTTTCCAAATCCACAAACTCATTTGTTCGCTATAGATCATGCTTCCACTTCAGAAGTGCCTATGTTATCCACCACTAAGCTTAATATGGATGTTTTCGTTACTACACAAAGTAAAGATTACGATAATCCATCATCATCGTCAAATAACTAGGCTACAGATCAACTGAATACTCTGACTTCAACTTCGTATGATCCCATTCCACCGCCCATTGCACTAGAGTTAACAATAAAACCACCTAAATGAGTTCTACATAAATATACATTCAACCCTTGAGCTCGAGCAGCGAAAAATTATAACATAGTAGAAGATTTGGCTCAGTCACCTTTTGCTATGTTGACACTTGAGGTGCTTCAAAATTGTCCCTCTGAAAAGTAGGCTTTATTCTCAATAATTGGTGGAATTAATCCAACAGATTCAAATCTTGTCTTTTTTAACCATGTAGGCTATATTCCACAATTACCAGCTCAGTTAGCATTCTTGATCCAAGTAAAATCTTTCAATACACTCATTCACCAAACCATTTTTGATGAGGGTGCTTATACTTGTATCATGTCAAAGAATTTCTAGAAAATAGTTGGCTCACCACCTTTGTCATGATCACCTACAACGTTAAAATATTTTGACAGTTGCACGCCTATACCTTGTGGAATTTTAAGTAACCTACAGAGGGAACTAGGGGGGCAAACTATAACTTTTGAAGTTTAGGTCTTTGATGGACCCCTTGACTATAAAATTTTGGTGGGAAGACCCTAGGTTTATGCTATCGCTGTTGTGGTTTCAACATACTTTCATATGATCAATTTCCCTCATAAAGGAGGAATCATAGTAATTGATCAACTCGGCTTCTTCACCTCTAGTTCACAGGAAACTGGAAGAATTTTGTTAGTTCACAGACCCCCAATATCAATTCAAAATGTTGGAGTAGGTCTCTTCAAAGAGTCTTCCCTAATGGGTACATTTTTTCTACCGTCACCATAAAATATCGTCCACTTCATCTGATTCATGAAATATTTCCAATAATTTTGAAGTTGATATGCATAACGAAACCATGTCACTAAGCCCCATTGAGCTTGCATAACAAGCAATCTTTTTGGCTTGTGCGACAAACCCAAATCCATTATCACCAATTGTATGGGTTGATTGTTCCTTAGAATATGGTACTTCCTCTAATCCCTTTTCATGTATGTTATGTTTCTATACCAATAGGTGTCATAATTTTTGAATATTTGAGGTTAAATATGTCATTTGTACATATCTTTTCCCTCTGAAAATGTTTTCCATATTCAAAAAATGACAAAAAATATTTAAAAATGTAAAGAGGGTATGTCCTATAAGAATAATCAAAGGACAAAAAGAATGAAAAAGGTCAAAAAAGATTAAAAATGAATACCAAGAAAAAGGAAAAGACCATGAAAGTGCGCAAATTCAAATGCCACTACTATTTTACTTTGATGTAAAATAAAAAAATATTGTGTGCTGCTTGTTACCTTTGCCACAATCCATGGATGTTCAAATAGTTTAAACTTGGCTATTTCATGTTTATAGATAGAGAATAAAATCTAACCAAATTGCTCAATCTTGGTAGATAAGTAGATAGGTAGAGTAAATAAAAGGAGCTCAATAGTTTAATATAAGCCCTTGGATGTCATAAGGATAGACATAGATATATTTTTATTGTAAAAGAAAAGAAAAATATTTTCATAAGGGTTTCCCAGCTTAAGTGTACTCCAATAAAGAGAAGTAAAAATGGTAGGATGAGTAGGTGGGTAAGTAGTTGTATGGTTGCAGAATAATGGTGATCGATTGGATAAAATCATGTCATTTACTTTCATCATCAAGTTTCTAGATGTATGGATGATAATGGAACATTTACAAAGTCAAGTGATTAATTTCCCCATTCATTTTACCTTTAATTTCACTAATTTCCGATAAACAGTGGTAGAATTAACTAAAACCTTAAGTTAAAGGGGCTCAGAGATTTCTCTGACTATTGGAGGCGATGGACCCTTGGCCCAATAACTTATAGCGTCTAAGTATTAAAGCCCCCTTACCAACATTCACCCCCTCCATAATTCATTCATTTCATCTTAAAAAATCCCTTTTCCTAAGGTGAAATCACCATTTGCCTAGGAAAAGTAATCCCCCCAAACAAAACCCTTTTTAAAAAAAAAACCCATAAAATGCATTTAGACTAAGTTATAATGTGTAAATACGAATATGTAATTAAATTTCAAACACATTATTCTTAGCACAAAAATACTTTCCCGCTTTCATTTCATATTAACCTTTAATTTTATTAATTAACTCCCAAAGAAAATCTCTTCTCGTATGTTTTATTAAATCCCATATGTTAATATCTCGCTCCCAAGGTTTGGAACATAAAAATTATTAACAAATTAATTAAATGGCCTAATTAGTCGAGCAACAGCTAATTAAGAATCATAACCCTCCGCTGAATAAAAAGAGTAATTAGTCAATCAGTGATTGATTAAATCTGTCCTCACCAATCAAATCACCCGTGACATCATTAAGCCTCCCTAATCTGCAGTTAATTAACCTTTACGCTCATTAAAACCCCGTTGGGCCCCTCCATTAAACCTCCGATCAAAACATCCCCCTATCACCATGCGATCTAACCCCTTCAGATCCAATGGTTGACACTCATATCGGGCGGCCTCTGAAAGCCGACCTTTACCCACCCGATGTGAGCGGTTTCACTGTTCACCCCACCGCTATGTGGCACCCGATGAATGGCATCAGGCAGCCTCTCCCCAAAACCACTTATCCCAAAAAGTGGTGCGATGGATTCCTCTTACTGCCTCCACTACACGCCAAAATGGCACATCCCTTGATTTGCGCCAACTTTCCTTTTCCCACTGTACCTGCCAAAGTCATTGACTTTATGCATAAAACCAAAAAACTTATAGTTTTTTGTTTTTATCATGAAAATAACATTCTGAATTCCATGCAAAACATGAAGTACGTTCAACTGTCAACTTGCTATCAACCGCCAACTTACCAAAGTTGGTGAACTCTAGACCACCTTGCAGACCTGTGCACTTCCTGCAAATGGTGCACAATCGCCATTACTCCATTCGACAACTGAAACCATGTATTTACCCCAATTTCATTGAGAAACCTTGTTTTCTTGCCAAACCTGAACTAAATTGCTTTAAATACTAATTAATTTGGTAAGATAAGTTGCCTGGTTAGTCTCAAACACCCTAAAAAAGACCAATTCTTCCCAATTTCACTAAAACCCTTTGTGATCGAGACTTAAACAGGAATGAAAAGAATTATAGAGATAACCATAAACATAGATATGCAGCGGAAATAAAACTTCATTTCATTAATGTAAAATACTGAAATATGCTTACAAACAGTAATAGAAATAAACCAACTAGGGCGATGGTAGCTTATCTCTGAGAAGAGATGTGGTGGCTACATGCCTCTGAACTGTGTTACAATGAGGCTCGAAGGCCTATTTATTGTTGAGAAACAATTGAAAACCCTTAACATTCCAAAACCTAACCCTAGAAGACGAAATGCCAAAGTGTGGGCCTCATTTGGGTAAATTGTTACATCAACTTCCCAGGGTCGTAACTTTGCATACAATCTCCGTTTGACACGTATAATAGCTCGTTAGAAAGATATATCTGAGCACTACCACTTTGGGAAGGGCAGCATCCATTCATGGACCCATGTTGCCCCTAGATTTCCCAAAAAACGTCATTTAGGGCCTTAAAACGGCTCCAGAAGTTCAGGACCCGAAAAATTGCTAAAAATAGTAAGTTGTGCTACCATTAAGGAAACTGAAAATGCTAAGAGAACCAATGGTGGGGGTCCAGGTGGACTTGGAAGGTGGCCACCAAGATCCACCTGAATCATTCCTCCCCCCTTAGGAAGCAATGGTCCCCATTGTGTTGAGTTCCTCCATGAGATGAGGAAACTTTTGTTGAACTTGGTCCCTGGTGAGCCACATGCCTTGGTAAAGGAGTTGGCCTGCTTTGACAACTCGATACAGTTGGATATTCTATTGGTGAGTGTTCTTGATCTGTGTGTCCATGATCTGATCCGTTGCAGCTTGTTCCATGCAATTTAGATTTAATTCTATGGGTGTGAGCTATTTCGCAATGTCGGATGTGTCTAGCAATGGTGGAAAGTATGGCCGAAGGTGGTCCGCATTGAATATTGGGTGCAGGCCAACGAATGGGGGAATGTTAAGCTCAAATGCATTGTCTCCCATAGCCTTAGTAATGGTTTAAGGACCATATCAAAGTGGTCTTAGTTTCCAATAGGCTCCAGTAAGGCATTCCTTTTGCAAATGCAACCAGAGTTTGTCACCCACCTGAAACTTGTGGGGCACCTGATGTTGATCATGTCATTTCTTGTACTTGGCATTTGATTTCTCCAAAATATCATGGACCTGCTGGTGAATATGTTGGATGTGCTCAATGAAGCTGGTTGCCTTGTTTGTTTTGGACTGGACATGAGCCGAATCTATGTGAGCAGCTGCAAGTGGCATGGCCACATCAATGGGGCATAATGGTTGGAATCCCAAGCCCACCTGAAAAGGGTTGTGGCCAGTCGAGCTGTGAAGAGCTCGATTGTAGCTGTGCTAAACATAGGGGAGAATCTCGTCCCATGTGCGTTTGTGCTTTGAGTTGTACATGCGCAGAGTGTGCATAATCATCCTATTGACAACCTCTCTCTGGCCATCAGTTTGAGGATGGAACGTTGTGGACTTAGTGAGTTTGGTGTCCAGCATTGACCAAGACTAGACCAAAATGTACCGAGGAACTGACTCTCCCGATTTGAGATGATAGACTGTGGGATCCCAAAGTGTACCCACACTCATTCAAAGAAGAGTTTAGCAGTGGCTTCTGCTGTGATATTCTTCTTACAGGCTGACATAATGGCCATCTTCGAGAACCTGTCAATGACCACAAAAACACAGCCATTTCCATGCTTAGTGGAAGGAAGGCTTGACATGTAATCCATGGAGATGGATTCGCAAGGTCGACTAGGGGTAGGCAACAGAGCATAGAGGCCTTGCTTCTTGATGGTCGGTTGGGCAATGACACAGGTAGTACATGATATGATGTACTTCCCAACATCCTGTCGAAGATTCCGCCAATAGAAATACTTTTGCAGTATTGCCACTGCTTTCTCGACCCCAAAATTCCTAGTAGCCCGACTATAGTGTGCTTCCCAAATCATCTTGGCACGCTCGCTTGAAGGAACACAACGATGACCCAAGTGGCATAACATGGCATCTTGGAGGTGAAAATCTGGAACATGCCGACCTTCCAAGTGTGTCTGGTATGTGTGGCCGAATTCTGGGTCGCTTTTGTAGAGAAGTGGACAATCAGAAGTCTCGTGCCCACAAGAGTTGAGCACGGTGGTTAACGCCATGATCGGTGGTCGACTAAGGCAATCTGCAACATTATTGGTGTTGCCCTTCTTATACTTGATATTCAAGTGGAACTGTTGACCACATATTTCATTAAATTTGGAAGTATTCTATTACAAGGCCTCCAACAACATTCATTTTTTTTGTAAATTTCCATATTAAATTGATTCAACATTAAAATAATTTGCAAGTAATTTCTAACCAATTAGAGATCATGAATAGGTCAAACATGGGGTTTTTATGTATAATAGTATCAATACACAATAGGAGTACGAAATCAAACTCTTAGAAGAAATTGATTTAAGTTAAATCATATTAGTATGTCAAACATCCAATAAAGATATTATAGT
>APFE030882226.1:0-18979 GCA_000404065.3 Pinus taeda | reverse complement strand
AAGGAAAAGTATTTTTGAAGAAGTAGTAAAGCATAATTTAAAAATATTCTAATGTCTAAATGCATGCAATAATGTTACAGGTTGTTGCATCTATGGCAAAAGGAAGTTACTCTGCTCATACAAGGAGAAGTGGCAAGAGAGTGACAAGGGGTGAGCAACTGCGATGCACATCGTCTGATGAGGACAGGACAACTGATGTCAATGCAACCAATGCACCAGGGAACATTGTTGAGGATGACCATGTGATAGCAGCTGATGTTAACAGGCCATCAGACATAGAACCACCATCAACAACAGTCCAAGGAGCAAGCTCAACTAAAAATATCAGTGCTATAAGAGGATGGACAAAAATATCAATATAAAAACACTTTATTCTCTATATTACTTACATTAGATCTTCTTTTTGTATTTTTACATAGGAGTGGCACTTGAGCTCTCACCGTGTATTGAGGCTATAATGCACTTAGGAGTCCCATTGACCGAAATATAACATAAAACTTGACCTTAATACACAGGACTCTACCCAATCAACATACACACAATTTCACAATTAATGTTGCTTCTCATTCCAACGTTTAGCAGTTCCTTCATGTTATTGAATTGTGGATACTAAAACCCCATCTCCCCACTCATAGACCTAAAATTGCATGGGGAACACTAATCTCCTTTCTCTCTAACAAAAGTTTCCACATGAGGTTTTAATTTATGAACCAGCACAACATTAAATTTCCATTTTCTATGACTGCTAAATCCCATTTTGTTAGCACCATTTCCATCGTATGCATTTCTCACTGAAATCATTTCATAGTTACTAACATACCACCAATTCATCATCATATCTAATTTAATTGCCTCGGTACCTAAATTTACAAAGGTAGTATGAATTGACAAAGAACACTACTACAAGGTGCAAGGAATGAAAAGTTAAAACTTGAGCTTCTCTTATATCGAAACTAGTTCACCAAATGAAATTAGATCTCAATTTTATGGTATTGGAAATGCCTAAAATCAACTCTCTTACTCTCTCTTCCTCTAGCAGAAGTAAAATATGATACCCAGAACAAAGAATCTATAGAATATGGACACAAAGGAAACTATCTAACAATATCATAGAAGTAAGAAAGTCAATCATGAAAAAGAATATTAGGGAATGCTTGCTTTGGATAATTTGAAATGGGTTAGGAAAAAAAGGAAATAGGATATAATATAAATTTACATAAGTCTACACGTTCTAAGCTTAAGTTAAAAAGGACAAATTTAACAAAACAACCCATATTATCTTAAGGTTTCGAGGCATTTTTATTAAGTTAAAAAGGACAAATTTAACAAAACAACCCATATTATCTTAAGGTTTCGAGGCATTTTTGCAGCTAATGCCTGATTGAATGAAAAGATATATTATAGATATTATAGTGTTATGTTGCGAGATCTTTATCCACTTTACAATAGTATCAACAATTTCAAGGTGACACTACCCATATTTGTCAAAAGGTATTGAATCATTCCTTCAACAATATTCAACCGCAAATATATCATGGTAGACAAGATCATTGTTATAATTAATTCATACATCAAGGTTAGGAATGTAAAAAAAATTATTGTAAACAAAAGTAAAAATACAATTATTGTTATAATCCATTCATGTAATGTAAAAAAAAATAGTGCAAACAAAATTAAAAATACTCAACACTTAGCCAACTACATCCTTTACAATCTTGTGCTAAAGAACTAACCTATAATATATTCTTAGATTCTTTAATATTTTATAAAATTAATACTTTTATATTGCACAATAAATATCAACTGCAATATTATGCACTTTATACCATCAAAATCACTTACTCAATGTAACACCCAAATTGACATAATCACGTGAATCTATTCATGAAGATATGAAATAACCAGAAAAATTTAATGAAATAAGCATGAAAGCACAATGACGAGAAACTATAAGAGCAACATATTACATAAAATGAACTGAAAACCTAGATCTATCTAATTTAGAGATACTTACTTGTCCAAGCATGGAAGTTCCAAATTCTCCCAAAAAAACATATGAGTATGAATGAAGCACAAAGGACCATGGTCATCGAATACATTTTCCAAGAAGTCTATGTACATGTCCCAATAACTTCATAAAAGATTTGGGAAAAACAATATTTAAAATGAAAAATTTATATAAATATTTTAAAAATTCCAAATTAAGATCCAGCTTAGCATCCCTAGCCTGCTTACTAGCCTGCTTATTTGGTAGGCGCACTCTCTCGAATATAGCATGACTTGGCTACTGGCCTACAACACGATAGTGAATAGAATGAGTTGGAAGGGTATTGAGGATGAGATACCATTTGCTTGCAGTTGGCCCATTCTATGCGCATTCTGATCTCCTCCTAGTATTTACATATTTTTTATTTTTCTTTTTGTTATTATATTTTCTAATAACATTCCAAACATTTGCTTCAAACAAAATAGTAATTTTATAAACTAATATGTGAAGAGTATTTTTTTTTATTAAAATCCAAGAAAGAAGAATTTGGGTAAGTGGTAACTTCAGGTAGTAAGTATTAGACGTTTTCTTGAATAGTCGTCTATTACAATACATCTCACGTCTGCATCAAAGTCGTCATATGTCGTGAGATATTACATTAGGGAATATCGCTGCACAACTCTGTAGCACATCAGCAAATGGATACAAAACATAAATATGCGAATACACAGCACGCATTCGTAGCAACTAAAAACAGCACCCACATCCTGGGAAGGAACTTACCCTTTCTCAATATATTCAAAACGTTGAATTAGAAACCACATTGCAGTGTCTGTCAGTTGCAGTACAGTGTTTGTATGCACGACCGAAAGCAGCTGTAGATAAAGCGATGTAGATCCTATTGTAAAACATGCAGCAGCTCAGGTGTAGAACGCGCCTCTAGTGTTCCCTTCTACTTGAACTGCAATAAATCCACCAACGCCACTTCCTCTGGTACCACACAATAATGTTTACTAAGTAAAATAAAAGGACACACCACTAAGTTAAATGTAATACATAAAATATGTAATAAGGTGTTATTATATATTAGTTTTTATTTTTGCAAACTTTTAATTGGATGTTTACGGAGAGTTGAGAGAAATTGGTTTAAGATGGGTCTCTTTGACAAACAGAAAACATGAAAATGGATTTAAATGTACCTGAACAGCTTAAATTTAGTGTGACATCCTGCTGTTCAGATTCTTTCACTCCGTTTGAGAAAAGCTTCAACCTAATAAAACCAAAAGAAATAAAATGTATGATCATATAAAACAAATTTGAAATTACGTTAAAAGTTTTATAAAATTCAATAATAGAAATTTAACGTAATTTCAAATTTGTTTTATATGATGATACTTTCATGAACAAGTGACTCCTTTCAGCGTGTATGGCCGAATTAATGTAACGTTATCAATGTGTTTATCAAACTTCTCCTTTTAGCGTAATTTCTGAGAGAAAAGAGTCCCTTGTTCATGGAAGTATGAAAAGAGTCCCTTGTTCATGGAAGTATGAAAAGACTCTCTTTATTTAAATTTCCATTATTTGAATTTTACACATCTTTTAACGTAATTTCAAATTTGTTTTATATGATGATATATTTTATTTCTTTTCGTTTTACTAGGTTGAAGCTTTTCTCAAACGAAATGAAAGAATCTGAAGAGCAGGATGTCACACTTCATTTAAGTTGTTCCGGTACATTTAAACCCATTTTCATTAATTTTTTATTTGCTTCGTGGATAGATGTTTTCTATTTCACAATTAACATTCATTTTTTATTTGCTTTATGGATAGATGTTTTCTGTTTATGAACAAGACTCCATCTTAAACCAATTTCTCTCAACTCTTTATAAACATCCAAATAAAAGATTTAAAAAATAAAAACTAATATATACTAACACCTTATTACATATTTTCTGTATTCCATTTAACCTTAGTGGGGTCACAGAGGAAGTGGCGTTCGTGGATTTATTGCAGTTCATGTACAAGGGAACATTAGAGGCGCGTTATACACCTGCGCTGCTGGATGTTTTAATGGTTGCCGACAAATTGGGTGTAAAATCATGTGTCAAGTATTGTACACATGCCTTGCAGTCACCTATGACAATAGAATTTGCATCGCTTTATCTACAGCTGCCTTCCATCGTGCATACAAATACTGTACTGCAACTGACAGACCCTGCAAAGTGGTTTCTAATTCAATGTTTTGAACGTATTGAGAGGATGTGCGTGCTGTTTTTAGTTGCTAGGATGTGCGTGCTGTATATTCGCATGAACCTGTAAAGTCGTAATATAATTTTACAGGTTCATATTATATGTTTGCGAATTGCACTATTTAGCCAGCGTCGTCATCTCCAATTGGTAGGGCAGTACTTAAAAATATTCAATCGTATGTGTTTTAATTTCTAAAATGTTATATCATAATATTACATCTATTTTCCAAAACGTTGTCTTATAATACTACATATTTATTATCTGGCTTTGCTATTTCACAACAGTCAGTTTTGTAATTTGAACTTCAAAGTTCTGATGGTATCCTCTGCAGCATGCTCCAAAACTAAGTGGGAATTAGCCATTCACCTCAGATTTAAGGGGAACAATGATATATGTTTATGTATAGGGATAGGTATAGTTTATCTTATACTATAGTAGCAAAATTCAAGTTTGAGTTTGAATTGGAATTTGATTCAGTATAGAAAAATTTAATTAAAAAAAAAAAAAATAGCAACATACCTCTGGTATATATTCAAATATATTATTTTTTCAATATTTTAAATCATTGTTATATTTAGAATAGCAAGTACGATAATAAGTTTTAAGAATTTTGTATTGATCCATTCACCCACTTACACCATAAATAATATGATATTTAATATAAAGTGAATTTCCAAAATATTCCGCATTACAATGAACCATCTAAATTCCACATTATCAAGTATTTTAAGTAATAATGGGATCTTTTAAGTATTTTAAGTAATAATGTGATCTTTTAAGTATTTTAAGTATTAGCAACTCAATTGGTGATCGAAGTAATAATGTGAAATCTGTGTAAACTAAAACATCCAAGGTTCAAATCCCCCTGTTTATTGAGAGATCTCTCCATGTCAAAAAAATTTAAAAATCTTACAATTTCCAAAAAAAAATAAAAATAAAAAAATCTAACAATTTCTAAATTGTTTCCAATACCAAAAAAAAAGTCTAACAATTTCTAAACTGCATCCCATAACTATTTAAATGAGTTTTATCCTTTTGATTTCAAATAAATTTAAATAATAAAAACCACGTACTCTCTTTTGGCCCAAAATCCTCTCATGTTCAACCTACTAAATTCCTTCCTTCATCCATCTTCCCATTTCTCATGGAAGTTAACGAAATGCACCCACATGCACCCAGACACAATATGATGGATCTATGTTCTAGCCTAGATCCATCTTAAGTCTAGATCTACCAAGCTACCAGAGGGATCAAATGATTTGATCCCTCTAGTGATTTGATCCCTCTAGTGGTTTGGTAGATCTGGAGTAGATCCATCTTAATTGTGGATTTACCAAGCGACTAGAGTGATTTGATATAGATCCATCTTAATTGTGGACTTACCAAGCAATTAGAGTGATTTGATCCCTCTCATTGCTTGGCAAATTTGGAGTTAAGATGGATCAAAGATGGTTTAATTTCCGCCTTTAAATAGGTTATACTCCACAGGAATACCATGGGTCAATACCATGGATTCGGGTCAATACCATGGATTGTCCTACCGTGAAGTTATTTATAATTTAAAGTTATTTTTCTTTATTAATTTTTATTTTATTTTGACCAAGTAAAAATGTTTTCATGGGTCAATACCATGGATTCTCCTACCGTGAAGTTATTTATAATTTAAAGTTATTTTTCTTTATTATTTTTTTATTTATTTTCAGCAAGTAAAAATGTTTTCACGTTATTAATTTTACAATTTATAATTTAGCTTTTATTTTAATTTTAATATTTATGGACTCAAAAAGTTTAGAAAAGGGGACAAAATATTACAAATTTTTTTATACTAGGTTGGAGAGAGCCACTTGGCCCAAAAACATAGAGCCCAAAAACTACCATGGTAGAAGGCTACATTAAAAAGAATAGCATAGATAAAACCATGAAGACATGAAGCCCCAAAATCATCATTGTATTGTCAACATAATTATTTTGACTCGGTCAAAAATAAAATAAAATTTTAAAAGAAAATATTAAAATTATAATGATAAAAGAAAAACATATATATTTTAATGATTAATTAAATAAATAAATGAATTATTAAAAATAGAAACTAACCATTAAGTTATTCTTACCTAATTTATCTTGGTTCTATAAATATAATAACAAATATTAATAATAATAATAATTGTAAAAATAATAATAATATTAATTAATTTATGAAAATTTGACTGGTCCTCAAGTCAAAAATTAGTCGTTTATCTTGTTAGCCGTTGGAGTCTCTGCTCAGACTATTTAACTTGCTGGACTGGATCTATTTCTTCAACTTGTTCTTGACGATGAACTGCAATAGTTGGTTCGAAACGCGTCGACAAAGGTCTTTCTATATGTGATTTACGCGGAAATTCTTCTTATAAATATTTTAAACTATTAATAATAATTATGATATCCATATTAAGTCTAGACTTATCTCTCTTGGCCCTTGATATATTCAAATTTATGTTGGATTTAAACTAGTATATTTTTAGGGACTCTAAGGAGGTTACATTTTGGTGGAAAACAATAAAAATCTGGCACATTTTTGGCAAAATATGAACTAAATTTTCGGAACAGTGAGTTACAACTGGAAAGTTTTGAAACTTTGGGTGCCCAAAGGGTTTTTGATGATATTAGATCAATTTCCACAATCAAAAACACAATTCAAACACTCACAATTAAAATAAATAAAAATAAAAAATTAGAAACTAAAAACTTAATAAAAGTAATTAGAAAAATATTACCCAAAAATTGATCTAAACATTAACATACACATCATCTAATATAATATTTTCCTACACCTTTTAATATAATATTTTAATTAAAATTGTTTATTATTGAAAACCATAAATGAATTTCCTCTCGATGAGCCATGCGAGATGCCCACGGAGTTCATGATGAATGGCTTCGTCCATGAAATGTCTCGCAGGGTCCACCTTCTTTGTTGTTAGGAATAACCAACGGTAACATACATACGAGGAGAAATCACACCATATCACACACCGTCCACCCTCTTTCTTGTTAGGCATAAGCAACCGTCACATACATACGAAGAGAAATCACACCGTATCACACAAACTACAACATAGAAGAGAAATAAAAAAAAAAGAGTGATGTCATGCAACTGCATGATTGCATGTATTAGTTGTACGATTTGGCTTAGTTTACAACTAATAGTATGTTACTCTTGAAATCTAATCTCAACTAGGTAACTCGAATTTTCTGTGTGAAAAAATATTTTGAGTTGAATTTTCTATGTGAAAAAAATATTTTGGGTTGATTGATGATCACTTAGTGTTGAAAAAGTTACACCCACAACTTGACCTCCACTAGTTCTTGTGATAGTAAGAACTAGCTAAACTCACAATAACTCAAATTAAATAAATGACAAGATCCATGTCACCTTACTTAACTACCTCCAAGTATTCTGTTGAAATAGAAATTCGAATTTTAATCTAGTTTGACCAAGGCAATGTCAAAACTAAATTTTCTTGTTTCATTATCAACACTCCCTGTGATAAATAAATAGATTATCACATGTCCCAATCCATATTCTATGGAACTCAAATTTTCCTCTAGACAAGGCCTTTGTCAAAATATTTGCATCTTGTTCCTCTATCGGAATGTACTACAACAACAAAATTCACCTTTGCACACAATATCTTAGATGGTGATACCAGATATCTATATGCTTGGATCGATCATGAAATACTAGATTCTTAGAGAGTTTGATACAAGTCGGATTCTCACACTAAATAGCTATAGCATCCATCCTCTGAAAAATAACCCAAAAGGAACCGTTCTCATTCAGATAGACTCACATGTTGCTTGACTTGCAGCCATATACTCTTCTTCTGTTGAGCTCAATGTCGTGACATATCTCTACTTCTTATTGTACCAAGAAACTATTGTGGACCCAACACTCAAAATTCTTCTTGAAGTTCTCTTCTTATTTAATGGACTCCCTCCCTAATATGCATCTATGAAGCCTTGCAGCTTCACTCCCTCTGTCTGTCTATACAAAATACCAAACTTAGTAGTGCCTCTGAGATATCTCAACACATGTTTTGCTACCTTCCAATATAGTTTGGATGGCTTAACTATTGCTTGACTAAGCTGGTTAACCTCATAACCCATGTTCGATCGTTTATTCACCAAATACATAAGTCAACCCACAAGCTGCCTGTAAATGGTAACCTCCACTACTTCACCTAAAATAACATCATCTTTCCTCCAATTTCCATCTAGAGGAGTTTCCATGTGTGTGCACTTTTCCATGTGGAACCTCTGAAGTATCACGTTGGAATACTTTCCCTAAGAGACAAACAATTCTCCAAATCCTTTCCATACTTCCAATCTAAGGAAGTAGTGCATGAGGCCTATGTCCTTCATCTCAAACTCTCTTACAAGGTCCTCCTTGCAAGATATGATTAGATCCTCATCACCAATAAGGAATAATTCATCAGCATATAAAATAATAATCAATAATTTACCTTC
Organism: Pinus taeda; assembly: GCA_000404065.3. Taxonomy (NCBI): domain Eukaryota; kingdom Viridiplantae; phylum Streptophyta; class Pinopsida; order Pinales; family Pinaceae; genus Pinus; species Pinus taeda. Next base: position 10,233 of record APFE030882226.1, on the reverse strand, counting down.
TACCACAATGTCATAATGGTTTTCATCTGCTTCACTTTTGGTGCAGCCCAAACCGATGAGATAGTTATTGATCCTAGTATACCAAGCACTGGGTGCTTGCTTGAGTCCATACAACGTTCGCTTGAGTCTACACACATGTGACTCTCTATCAAAGGTCTCATATCCCTATAAATGCTCAATATACACCTCCTCCTCAATAAATCCATTCAGGAATGTTGTCTTCACATTCATCTAGTGGATCTTCCACCCCATCTGCATTGACAGTGCTAGAATTTACTTGATTGACAAGTACCTTGCTACTCAAGCAAATTTCTCCTCTTAGTTAATTCCCTCCACCTAAGAGAACCCATTGTCCATAAATCTGGCCTTTTGTTTCTCTATTCTTTCATATGTTTCATGCTTTACCTTGTAAATCTATCTCAAACCAATCGTTGATTTGTCTCTTCATCAATGGACCACTTCCCAAACATTGTTTCTGACAATGGAATCATATTCCTCTAACATAGCCTCAACCCATATTGGTTACTCTACATCTTCCTCGAATGATGATGCCTCTGTCTCTATAATATCACTCATCAAAGCCATGTAGCCAATGTATCGATCCAGTGACCTTCTTTGCCTGCATTGTGATGTTTTTTCTCCCACATTCTCTTTAGTATCCTACAATAATATGTCATCTTCCCTATTCCGCTTCCTTCCTTCTTTGGATGTCTTTTCTTGGGTGGATGTCTCGACTCTCTCCTCCTTTGCTTGTGGCTACTCCAAAACTTCCTGATGTTCTTCCTTTGGAGCCAAAAGCTCGTGATCAAGCTACAACTAAAGCTCTGTCTCAAGTGTTCACCTCATTGCCTTCTTTTACCTTATTCTTTTTTTCACGAAAAAAAAATAAAAATAAATAAATAAATTAGTGTTATATTAGATATAACATGTTGTTTACATATATCATAGGTCACATGTCCATCCAAATTTAGTTGGAATGTTGTATTGCAAAAAGAAATTACATCAAAATACCTCCGCAGTTTAAGAAAGTATCCCAATACTTATACCTTAATAAAAAAGAAACCCTAAAAAGGTAGTTATAATCATTGTTCCACATATTCCTCTTATGAAAAAACATATTTTAACCCAACATTCCATGATTTGTAGTAACAAGGGCTAATGCTTAGTGAATGGAAAATTTTCCACTATGTTGATAGATGGAATTTGTATATAATTTGTACTCTAACATACCAAAAGGTAGAAAAATACCATCCTTAGATAACCTATTGGAAATCGAACTGAATTCCCTGCATGTATATGTAATTTTCATATTAGTGAAGTGTTCCATGATTTTCTGAATTCTACCCAACCATTTGAAAAGGAGTCACAGGAAGAAAGTATATATATTAGAAACCCACTCCACAACTTCTTGTAAATCTCCGAAGACTTCCAATTGTACCAACCCAAACTTGCATGCATACAAAATAATTCGCCAAAGTGCTAGAATGCCATCTCGTATATTTTTCCCATTACTCCCATTCCAGCATATATGGTACATAGTGGTCGCCAAAATGATGATGTAACCATGATCGCAAATCCCATCCTTAGTTGCACCATCGAAATAACCCTTCAAAAAGGGTGTGAAAGTTAGTGGAGGACAAATGAGTCTCAGAGTAGGTGCGCATCTACCAAAATTTGCTTCCCTATAATATGCCATGATGCAAACACACCTCTTCCAGATAGTAGGAAAATTGTTCTCAAAGATGAGTGGTTTGAATGTTTTATATTCAATTATACAACCCTGAATACAATTAACCATAGAAGAGCAGTTCCAATCTGCCTGTAAATGCAACATATTAAATACACCATTCCAAAATAATTTGTCAAAGGAGCATCAAAGAAATAAATGAGTTGGGTCTTCCATCTACCCCATACAATTTAAATAACAACTAATCCCACTGTGTCCTCTACAGAAAAAATTGTCTTATGTCAAGATTATATTTTTCCAAATGAGGCAAGCCAAGACTTGTAGCTTTGTTGGAATATTCCACTTCCATATTTGCATAAACAATTTTATGGAGGAATAAAGAACAGGGGGGCAGGGGGAATGTAACAATATGCCTCTCTTCCCTTTATTTTGACCCATCACCAAATTGTCATTCGATACATATTTATCCTCCTTTTTAGTGATAAACATGCTCGCATGTTCAAGGTATAGGGCGTAGATATTCCATCTATCTACAAGGTCCCCATACAATCCAATTCTTCTTGGGAGATACCATGTGACAGTGTAGGTTTTAGTCTATTAATAATGATTTTAGAAATAAATTTGTATAAGATGTTGCAAAGAGAGATAGGCATGTAATCAACAAAAGTTGATGCATGTGAAACCTTAAGAATCAATATAATGAAATTGGAATTAATATCTCCAAGGATATAACCAATCTTTCGAGATTATTATGTAGTCGCCAATATATTGGTGCGCATAATATCTTTGAAGTGTAAAAATAATTCAATGGGCTAGCCATCAGGCCAAGGGCTTTTATCGCGAGAAAAGGATTCCATCGTAGCCTGCAATTCTTCCATTGTAATGGTATGAAATAACATAGTATTTATGTTAGCATAAAAAATAGTCGGATATGAATCAATGACCCCCATTAGTTGTACAATATCCACCTCTGCTCTAACTCAATATTTATTGAAAAAATATCTCAATGCCTCATCCTCAATGTCAGGAAGGGTAGATAAGAAATTACCATAAATATCTTGAATTTTCCAACTAGAGTTCTCCCTGCGGCGCTTCGTTGCATAATTATCAAACAATTTTGTATTATTGTCTCCTCTCAATACCTAGAGAGCATGAAATTTTAGTTTACACTCCTCATCCTATAATTGAAAATTTGCATTCTTCCTCTTTTTTAAATCCAAAAATCATAATTGATGCACCACCGAGAAATAATCTACATGTGAATGATAAGCCAAAGTACCAAGTATTTTATCAATAGCCAAAATTTCATCAATATGCTTCCTATTTTTATTTTGAATCTAGTTACTGATACAATTTGTAAGAGCCCTCAACTTAATCCAGATAATTCCTAATAATATGTGATCAAGGTGCTCAATCCTAATGCTCGAAAAGTACGCACTAATGAATCAAATTCAAGAAATTTTAAGCAATGGTGATTAAATTTGAATGGGATACCACCGCAATCCTCATCTACCTGCCACTCGAGTATGATATGAAAATGGTCTGAAATTTGGGATGGAATAACCCAAGATTTCATGGACCCTAATAACTTCACCAAATTTTCAAGAAGCAAGAAACAGTCAAGTACCTCAGCGATGCTTACGAACCTAGCCCATCCATTTCTCTAGGTCAGAATAAAGGGAGCTGAAAAATTATCCACCAAGTGGTTCATACCAAAACTATCACTGAAGAACCCTGCCAATGGGTCCAGTATACAATGATCCCGCGCAGGCCTCATTATCTTGAATGGTGAGGCTCAAATCCCCCACCAAAATAAGGGATCCCATATTTAATAAGTTGCAGGATTCTAATTTATCCAAGAAGTATATTCTAGAAGAATATGGCGCATATGTATTAAGAATATTAAATCTATCCTTTTAGCCCCTAATGAAAATAAATAGGAGTATTCCTGCAAAGGATTTATGTGCAATAAAATTCACGAGCTTAGGATCCTAAAAAGCCATAAGACCACCAAATAAACCCAAAGCATCCACTTCACATACTTGCCACCCAGGAAAGATGTAGAGGACAACGGGCCAAATTTTGTCTCCAATCATCATCATCTCTTGTAAAAGGATAATAGAGGGCTGATTAACCACAATCAATTGTTGGAGTAGGAGGATTTTCCAGGAACTCCCCAAGCCCCTAGTGTTTTAAGACATGATTATCATGGTAAGCCATCATAATTAGGAAAATAATCTCTAAGGGCATGAATAGGAGAGAAATAACTAACAAAAGATTATTTATTAAAATATGTGGAACAAGATCTAGTGTTGTAAAATCGTTGTGAAGATCAGTATCAGCCCCATTTGAACAATTCAAGGGTTTCGAACACCATTCCTTCATAAGTGTCACATTACAATGAGAATTGGGACTAATAGAAATCATAGGAGAGGAGGATGAATGAATCAACAAGGTCTCTAGGTGGATTTAAGGGTGAAGGCGAAGAAACTCAATATTACTCCCCACTGATTAGTAGGATAAAGGTCTCTAGAAAAAGTCCCAAATTTAATGTGAGGAGGGTCAAGACTGACAATGAATGAGTCATCAATAACGAAGGTCGTCGCATTCACATCAAAAGATAGAGTGTGTGTGGATTCTAAATTTTATGAAAATAGATAAATTTCAAGTACATATAACAATGAAGAATGTTCAATACAATCAGAATGTGGTCGTTGAATATCGAGAGAAATAATATTTAAAGGAAGAAATGTAGAATTATTAAGAGAAATGACACTCGATATTAAATAATTATGAATATGTTACTCAAGACATGTCATAGATGGTGTCATTTTAAACTTAAAAGAGAGAGAGTGTTGGCCAATATCCTAATTCATTGGAGAGTGTACATATGTCAATAGACAACCCCATCATAAACAATCTCTAATATTCCATATTTCCAATTTCCAAATCTATAAGGGCACTCGGCAATAAGATGTCCAACATTATGACAAATGAGGAGGAGAAAAGGAATTGTCCAATCGTTAATTCACTCCCTATTAGAGAATCCACCCCAATTAAGCTCCACCTTTCTATGAAGGCCAGTAGCGAATTCCACCTACACCAAAGGCCATGTGATACATTTATCTCCTTTTAATAGTCTCATTCTCCAGGAAAGAAAATTTACCAATGGAATTGTCAATGATCATCAGTGATTCATGTGACCAAATTAAGAGGGTTAAACCAAGGAATTTAGCCAATTCCAATTTCTTTCATGGAAATTCTAGGTATGGATCAAAGGCCACATGTCAGGGATATAAATAGAGGAAACCAAAACCATGTACCCAATACGATCCCAAAATATTCACATAATCGTCATCATTAATAAAGTGGAAAGAGAACCACTAATTATATAAAATGTTGAAAAGAGGAGAGCTTTAACAATACTTCCTCTGGTTTAACCAGAGCTTCCTAAATGCCTGATCTCTTTTAATTTCCATGCCCAAAATATAGTTTGCAGCACCAAGATCTTTCATGTCGAATTTGGAGGACAATTGGGTCTTCGAATCCTGGATAATTTCTTTGTCATTTCCAACCAGCAACATATCATCCACATACAAGACCAGATAAATAACACGGTCACCAATTAATTTAAAATAAACACAGTGATCTTCTTTGCTTCTGGTGAAGCCAAGTCCTCGTATAAATGTATCAAATTTCTGGTACCACATCCTTGGTGACTGTTTTAACCCATACAAAGACTTGTTTAACTTGCATACCATTTCTTTCTTAACCTTCACCGCAAAACCTTCAAGTTGCTTCATATAGATCTCCTCTTCCAGATCCCCATGAAGAAATGTTGTCTTCACATCCATCTATTCTACCTCAAAATCAAAAGCAGCAGCAACAGATAAAAGTAATCTAATAGAAGCTACCTTGGCAACAAGAGAAAAAATATCACCTAAATCAATTCCTGGAACCTGGGAATAACCTTTTAATACCAATTAAGCTTTGTATTTCTCCACCTTTCTGTCTGCATTTGTCTTCTTCTTGAACACCCATTTGCTGCCAATGGGTTTCCTTCCAGCCGACAACTCCACCAGATCCCAAGCCTCATTTTCGTGCAAAGATGCCATTTCATCAACCATGGCCTCTTTCCAGAGTTTGCCATCCTCTGAATCTACTACTTCCTTCAAAGTTCTGGATCATCATCAGTAATAGATAAAGAAAAATTTGAACAGAAAGCATGTGGACTATACCTTCCTGTTGTCTTCTTTCACGAACTGATCTTCTCACAGTCGGAGTTTGTGGCTCTTCATCTTCTGATTCCTCCTCTGTTCTAGAGTTTGATTCTTCCTCCTTAAGCTCAAATTTTATCTTCTCAGGCTCCTTTGGTTGGACTTCATGTGTAATAACATCTTTTACCTCTCTGAACACCATATCTCGACTGTAAACAACCTTCCTTGATACTTGGTTCCAAAGCTTATAATCCTTTAAACCATCCTTATACCCAATAAAGATGCACTTTTTAGATTTACTATCCAACTTTGTTCATTTCTCCTTTGGAACATGTACATATGCATCACATCCAAATACCCTCAGATGTGAAAGAGATGGTTTATTACCTGTCCATACCTTTTGTGGAGTCTTGTCCTCCAACGTTGATGAAGGTGATCTGTTGACCATGTAATAAGTTGTCTCCACTGCCTCTGCCCAGAATTCCCATCCTAACATGGCACCACTGAGCATGCTTCTTGCTCTTTCCATTAATGTCTTGTTCATTCTTTATGTAAATCCATTTTTCTCAGTGTCTATGGAGTAGTATTCTACCGTGCTATGCCACACTTCTTATAGAATTACTCAAATTCCTTATTGCAAAACTCTCCACCGTTATCTGTCCTCAACACCTTTATCTTCTTCTCTCGCTAGTTTTCCACCACAGCCTTAAATTATTTAAACCTGTCAAAGACTCTAGATTTGTTCTTAAGGAAATATATACACGTATTCCTTGAGAAGTCATCTATAAATGATACATAGTACATAGAATTACCCAGTGATGGAACCTTCACAGGTCCAAACACATCACTGTGCACAAGTTCTAATATTTGTTTCACCCTCTTACCACCAAAGGGGAATCTCACCCAATTCTGCTTCCCATATACAGATTTTTCACAGAAATCAAAATCCAAAGAGCTATTACTCATACCTTCTACCATACCTTTACCATGAAGTAGTTGAAGGCCCTTCTCTCCAATATGTCCAAGCCTTTGATGCCAGATCATGGTCTTCTCTCCAGAGACCACTAGATTTTCTACTCCATTTTCAGGAACCACAGAGCTATTGCACCCATCAACAATAGTGCTACCTTGCAGCTTGTACAGAGTTCCAATCCGAGCTCCCTGCATCAATACCTGTGCTCCTCTAACCATCTTGCAGGTATCCTTCTGGAACACTATTTTTACACCTGCATCATCTAGCTTTCTTACAGAAATCAAATGTCTGGCCAATGCAGGAATATGCAGAGCACCCATAAGTGTTCTAACCCTTCCACCTTGCAACTTCAACTTTACTTTTCTGTGACTAGTGATTCTAGCCTTCATATCATCCCCTAAGAATACATCACGACCATCGTATTTCTTATACTCGCAGAACCACTCTCTATGGGGAGTGAAGTGAAAGGATGCACCAGAGTCAATCAACCATGCCTCATGATATACATGTGTACTGAAGAAGCCAAGTACACATCCCCACCTTCATCTAAGGTGGTTTTTGACTCTGCAGAAGGAGCATCATCAGATCCCTTTCCTTTATCAGGAGCTTTAAATTTGCAGTCCCTTTTCTACTGCCCTTCCTTTACGCATCTCTAGCACACCACCTTTATAGGTTTTCTTGGAGATTTAGATATCCTTATAGATTTAGATCTCCCACTCGATGACTTATTTTTGTTTTTGTTTTGGGACCATTCTCGTACATACAAGGCATCACCATTCGGGATCTCCATTTTTTTCGTCTCATCTCCTCCGTCAACAAGGATGAGACTATTTCATCAAACTACAAGGCATTTGTATTGCTACCTATTGCAATAACCAACCTATCCCACGAATTTGTTAGAGAACACAACAAACTAATGCACTTATATTCATTTGAAATTTTAATATCAACAGATAATAACTGACTTACCACAATATTAAATGTTTTCAGATGCACTGTCACTGAGTCTCCATCTTTCATCCTCAGGTTATAGAGCCTTTTCCGTAGGAATAGTTTATTCACCAAAGACTTAGATTGGTACAAAATGCCTAACTTGTCCCACAAAGACTTCGCCATAGCTTTCCCTGATACATTCAACAACACTGAATCTGAGACACACAATCGTATTGTGCTCTCTCCCTTTCAATCCAACTTCTTCCATTCTTCATCGGACACTCCCATTGGTTTAGTATCCGAATCTACCATGATCCACTGATCTTTATCCACCAACAGATCCTCCGTCTTGATTTTTCCCAACTCAAAACTCTGACCATTAAATTTCTCTATCTCTATTTTTCCACTACTCGCCATCTTCTTTCATCACCAAAATCAATCTCGCAGATCTCCCACTGAACTAGGCTTACCATAGGCCCAAGCAAAACCCCTAAGCAAAAAAGGTGTCCCCTTGAAGCCAAAACAACTCCGATACCAAACGTAGGTTTTAACCCCATATAGAAATTACCTGCATACAAATTCTAAAAACACAGAAAATAAGCATTGCGAGAGCATAACACATAAAACACATATACATAAATATTTTCACTGGATCCAAAAACTGGGAGTACCACCTTGATTTTTCATTATGTTCCTTTCAATGTTGCAATACATATTTATACAGGCCGAAGCATCTAATACCATAGACTGAAAACCATCGTGTTCAAAACCATGGATCAAAAACCATCGCGGTGAAAACCATGTTTGAAAATCATGCACAAAACCATAGGCAGGAAGGCCCAACCTAATATAGGGTCCAAAAAACAAAATTTTCTGGGGCGCTACCCCAAACCCCATAGAGGGGGGTTACCTGCACCCTTCAAACCCCCTGTCAGCCCCCCCTGCTATGCAATAGGTACAATGAAGGGGGGCTTCACCCACCCTCTAACCCCCTAGTTAACTATGTGGGCTAGTCGTGGAAAGAATATAACACAACCCAACATTAAGAACAAGGTACCAATGTTTTTAACCCAGAATGACATATAAGATCCATCCATTAGTAGATAATACCACTTACCCACCAAATCGAATTCCTGTAATCCTACCTTCTAGTCCCAAAAAACATCAAAACCAAAAATAAGTTTATGATAATCAATATCAACCATGACTACCTTCTTTTTCTACAAATGATGGAAAAACATTTTCTGTGGATTACCACATTTGGATTTAATACCTAAAGGAGATATCGAAACCTTAAAATCCACATGTATAGTTGCATGTATAGGAGATGTTCCATACAGCTGGACTCTCTACTTGGGGAAACCATGACTCTCCGCCTCAATACTCGCATGTACCAACACATCGAGTAATGAGATGTCAGTCCCCGAGTTTCCTTCAATGCCAACTCACATTGTACTGATAAATGTAAGTGAAAATTGTACAACTAACACTGTCAACACTATGCATTCTTGCCTATATGTGCACCAAAGTAGAGAGCATTACCAAAAAATACGTTATGTAGTAGTGTTTAGAAAAACCTCAATATAATATGTAAACAAGGTAAATTAATGTCACTTGTCAATTATAGACCCCACTCGATGTATGTTATCACCAAATCAATTCATTAGGAAACCCCTTCAAATACATTAGCCTCACCAATCACTATTGCCTAATGTCCTTCAGAAAAATCTCATCAAGCGCACAATTGGCTAAGATCTCGAATGACAACACAAACCATTAATGGATTGTCCCTCATATAATAAATGGCTATCTTGGAAAATAAATGTCCCCATAGACCAATTAATGACCCCTAGAGACTCCTTCATGATCGAATTAACAATTAGAATATTTTACCAACTCCACCAACCAAAATGAATGCACTTACGTAGCAGTAAAGATCCTCAGAAATCCCTAGATCGACCAATCCCAAACAAAAGAGGAGTAGGAATATCCACAAGAAAAAAGGTTTAGAAGAAATACCACATAAAACAACCAGCTAGTGTGTCTTAGATAGACCACAGAGAATATTAGTAGGTAGCATCTAAGATCCTCAAAAATCCCTAAATCAACCAATCTAAAACCAAGGAAGGAGCAGGAAGATCCATAGGAGAAAATGTTCAAAATAAATACCACATAAACAACCAGCTAGTGCATATCAGATAGACCACGAAGTATACCAATAACTACAATGGAAAATAAATTTTTATTCGTGTACCTTGAAACAAAAAAACTAGTACAGATCCCCGATATCATCCAGAATCAGGATAAAAACCGAATCTAGCTCATATAATTATGCTTTGATGTATTTCACCCAATAGTACTAGTAATTGCACCAGCGAACGCTACATTTAATCCATCTACCTCCACACTTGTAACCAAAATTA
>APFE030882218.1:6600-37064 GCA_000404065.3 Pinus taeda | reverse complement strand
GATCGGCTGGAGCGAAGGAGCGAGAGGATCATCTCTTCGACAAACATAGCGTTGGAATCCAAGTAGGTTTCTCTTACCCACTTGTTAACTACAACTAGGAACCTGCAGTATAGCATTGGTTGATTGTTGCTAGACCCCTGTTGGGCTAGTAGGGATCGCCTCTACCCGTAGAGGGGATTTACCTCTCCAACACGCATCATGAGCCTCAAACTTATTTATTCGACTCATCAGAGCTCATTTCTTCTCATCGATCTTGGAGTTCTGACATCCCACAGCACATCCAGGATTTTACAACACATCCAACTTACCTATTCATGGGTAATTCCTCTTAACTTGTCTTTTGCAACATTTTTGTCGCTTTTTGTGTTTTCACTTGTATGGGAGTTGTTTGCTTGATTTCTATGAATGCTTGCTATCACTTACATTCATACTAGCTTGTACTAGCACTGTTTCAGTTCTCGTTAGCATCTCCCTACTGTCACATGCATGAAACTGTAATGCAAGAATAGTTGTCGATTCGGTCGCTCAATTCACCCACATGCATGTTGTTCTATTTTATGAATCTCTCATTCACTGTTTTCATGCATGATCATTCACTCCTACTTACACTATGTATCACCATGCAATCACATTCACATTTTCTTTCAGTTGCCCATTGGCGGGTCTAGGCAACCTTGGCCCAGGCTTAGCCTCACCCAAACAACATTGCACCATCCTAAGAGGGAAGGTTCTATCCTCCTCTCAAAAAATGTGTATTTATGCCCAATGACTATCCTCTAGTCTTGCATGACACAATTCTAAGGGAAAGTGACTACTGGCCCAGAAAATTGCGCAATGCACTCACTGTGCATGCAATCATTGCTAGTTGAAATTGCACATTACGCAATTCCAGCAGCCAACACGCCAGCCTAGATTGTGCATTACGCAATTCCAATAGCTAGCAAACCTCCCCAGCAGCCCAGAATACCTTTTTGCGTAGTTTTGGCAACCAGTCTCCTAGCCTCCCAAGAAAAATTGTGCAATCCTTGCAAGTCAATCCCCAAGGTATGTTGTATGTTGTTCCTCAGTTTGCTTTGGTTTTCATTGACAGATTTCTTGCCATGCATGTTGCTATGTTTGCAGATCTAGTAGGTGTTCATCTGCCTCTTAGTAGTTTAGGATCCATGGCCTCCAGGAAAGCAGGATCAATGGCCTCCAGGATAGTAGGATCAAAGGACACTAATGGAAGTGCAACAGGAGGAACAACTAAGTGAATGTCTACAAGTTTGTCGATCTATGAAGACACCAAGCTAACTGTAGACAAGGACATCAAGCTAAAATGGTAGGAGGTCAATGTTTCATTTGTAGGCACATTTGGGGAAGACCTCAAAGACCACCAAGTATATGTGAACATCCACAAGTCCGGCTTGTACCAGATTGCATGCAGGTATCTCGTGCTCCCATGCACAGACATGATACATTGGGTCGTCTCACACACTGATCCTGACAGAATGACATTGAGCAGTGTCAGTGGGACAGAGATTTCTACATTCAGACCACATGATTATGAGCAAATGTATCATATGTCGAAGCCCGTAGTCATCATGGAGACTCCCTTCAGCATACCCAACAACAATGCCAACTCCACAGATATCTTGAAGAACTAGGTGAAGGAGCTGGCTAAATTTAGGATGACACCCAACCAAGTCTAGAAGACAAAGATACTACAGAAGGCGTATCAGTACTTGGTCATCTTTGCATGTCATTTGTATGGCCAAGAAAGAATAGAAAACTTCCGACAGAGTTGGGTGATCGCATTAGACCAACTAGACAAAAAAAGCAAAGCATGCAACTGGCCCGACATGTTGGCTCATCGGCTGAAGGAACACGTAACAAGGGCTCAAAAATCACCCAAAGGTATGCAAGAAGAAATCCACATGTCTGCCTGCATCTTGGATGCAATCTATGCACGTCCTGATTTCCTGGGCTTGAAGTGGGGATGGACATCGATGGAGACCTCTGTGAACACTTATTGTAAGATGTCGTCCGAATGTAGCTTCAGAGGAGTTATCACAGAACTGTTTGATCATTTTTTCACCCCATTTTACAAGATGATATTCCAGCAGGATCCACCCTGCATGTCAAAGGAAACAATGGAGGCACTGGTCAAAATACCTGCTTGGAGTGCCTCACCATCCGACACCTTCATATGGATGTACAGTGTAGAGAAGCCTCTGCATGTTCTACCAAAGTTTTCCTTGGACAAAATCGTTATGTAGGAAGTATCATATCACATCTTGGTAGGATTATCAGCTAGGCTACATTGGAAGAAGAAGGCATCTTGGCCCACTCTTCTATTGTTCATCGGGTTATACTAGATACAAAGTTTCAAGCATGTAGATGTCAAAGGAGAGGAGATGAAAAAATTTCCATTCGATGCCCGAAGTTACAATCCATATGACCTGCATTGTATTTTGAAATACCACTACATGAGAGTACAATTTAACTGGATCCACGAGGCATGTCATTAGGTAGAGAAAGACCCATGGAGATATTGTTACAACTCCTCCAAACTCAATGAACTAGTTAGCCTTGCTATGGAATGGATAGTGAAGCAATATCGTAGAGAGCACCAGAAGCAGAAGTAACAGAGGTAAACATACCAGTGTGCGATGAGGGAAAGAGGACTATTGTCGACAACATGGAGGAAGAACAAAGATGCAAGTTCTGAGGAGACCCACTTATGAAGAAAGTAGCTTTGGAAATAGAGGAAAAGAGGAAACAACATGACAAGAAAAATGCACAAAGGTAGAGAGAGAACCAGAGAATGGAGGAAACAGAGAAGGAATTGCATGACCTGAAGGAGCAACTCTAGAAGGAACAGGAGCTGCGCAGACAGGAGAAGGAAGCACAATAGGAATAGATACAAAAGGGGGCACAACTTGTATGGATAGATGAAGCTATGCCCGTACAGGTAGTAGACTCATCAAAATAGCTAGCATCAGGTAGACAGGGTGAACCATGGCAGGAGCAGGACTTCACTCAAGAGATAGAACAAGCACTTGAACAAATGGATATAGATATGGAGAAACAAGAGTTAGAGAAAGACATCGACCTCATGCCTCATCACTAAGAGTTCGACCCACCAGCTTCACTGCATCCGCAAAAAGGGAAAGTCCCTAGCAACAAAGGAGACACTCAGATCCTTGGATATTAGCCAGAAGGAGAGATGCACAACATCTCACTCGATGAGTCTCAACATAGAGTTGTGCGATCTCGTAGAATGTCGACTCCGAAGGATCATACATCTCCTGCACAGTTTGAGGAATGATTGATCGTGTCTCACATGCAAAAACATCCAACAACATTAGCTGATGATACCAGAGCATATGTTGAAGCCACTAGGTCGAGTGTTCGCTTCGTGATAGCTGAGAACAAGCAAATGGCTAAGGAGCTATAGACGGCCAAGTAGGGAGGAGAATTGGTCACAGCATCTGCCCAAGAAGAATTGAAGAAGACAATACTAAATGGGGGAGTTGTATTCCAAGTTTAGTACTGTGCATAAGGCAATCATCCATCCCAACGGTTGGCAGCCGCAATGTGTTAGAAGAGCATGTATCATGTCGAACGTGCATGTTGTTGATAATTACATGCCAACATGGACGATGAGATACAAGGGAGCTGCACTACACTTTCCTAAGATGATGAAGCTCAGAGCGGTTGTTGATCTGGATTTAAACAGGAACGCAACAAATTATAGATATGACCATACATATAAAGATGCAGTAGAAATAATACTTCATTTCATTACTTTCAAATACTGAAATATGCTTACAAACAGAAATGGAAATAAACTAGCTAGGTTGATGGTAGCTTATCTATGAGAAGAGATGTGGTGGTTACATGCCTCTGAACTATGTTACAATGAGGCTTGAAGGCCTATTTATTGTTGAGAAACAATGGAAAACCCTAAACATCCAAAAACCTAACCCTAGAAGGCGAAACACCAAATTGTGGGCCTTGTTTGGGTAAATTGGTACATCAACTTCCCGGGGTTGTAACTTTGGCATACGATCTATGTTTGACGCGCACAATATCTCGTTAGAAATATCTATCCGAGAACTATAACTTTTGGAAGACAAGCACTGGTCCATAGACCAATGTTGCTCCCAATTTTCCAAAAAAACATCGTTTAGGGCCTCAAAATGGCTTCAGAAGTTTAGGACACGAAAAACTGCTAAAAATAGTAAATCATGCTACAATTAAGGAAATTGAAAAGCTGAAAGAAAGAATGGTGGGGGTCCAAGTGGACTTGTTAGGTGGCCTCCAATAACCACCTGGATCACTCCTCCCCCTTAGGAAGCAATGGTCCCCATTGCATTGAGTTCCTCCATGAGATGAGGAAACTTCTGTTGAACTTGGTCCCTGGTGAGCCACTTGCCCTCGTGAAGGAGTTGGTCTGGTTTGACAATTTGATACAATTGGATATTCTGCTGGCAAGTGTGCTTCATCTGTATGTCCATGATCCGATCAGTTGCAGCTTGTTCCATGGAATCTAGATTTAACTATGTGGGTGTGAGCTATTTTGCAATGTCGGATGTGTCTAGTAATGGTGGAAAGTATGGTCGAAGGTAGTCCACAATGAACACTGGGTGCAGACCAAGGAATGGGGGAATGCTGATTTCAAATGCATTATCTCCCATAGCCTTTGTAATGGTGTAAGAACCATATCGGAGTGGTCTGAGTTTCTGATAGGCTCTGGTAACGTGTTCCTTTTGCAAATGCAACTAGACTTTATCGCCCACTTGAAACTTGTGTGGCACCTGATGTTGATCATGTCATTGCTTGTACTTGGTATTTGTTTTCTCTAAAATGTCATGGACCTGCTAGTGAATATGTTGGATGTGCTCAAGGAATCTATTTGCCTTATCTGTTTTGGACTAGACATGAGCCGAATCTGCATGAGTAACTACAAATGGCATGGCCACATCAATGGGACATAGTGGCTAGAATCCCAAGCCCACCTGAAAAGGGTTGTGTCCAGTCGAGCTGTGGAGAGCCCGGTTGTAGCTGTGCTAAACATAGGGGAGGCTCTCCTCCCATGTGCGTGGATTATTTGAGTTGTACATGCACAAAATGTGTATGATCATCCTGTTCACAACCTCTGTCTGGCCATCAATTTGAGGATCGAAGTTTGTGGAATTAGTGAGTTTCGTGTCCAACATCGACCAGAGACTAGACCAAAATGTACTAAGGAACCTGTTGTCCCAATCTGAGATGATAAACTGTGGGATCTCAAAGTGTACCCACACTCATTCAAAGAAGAGTTTAGCAGTGGCTTATGTTGTGATATTCTTCTTGCAACCCACAATAATGGCCATCTTCGAGAACCTGTCGATGACCACAAAAACACAGTTGTTTCCATGCTTAGTAGAAGGAAGGCACGACATGTAGTCCATGGATATGGATTCCCACAGTCGAATAGGGGTAGGTAGTGGGGTATAGAGGCCTTGCTTCTTGATGGTCGGTTTAGCAATGGCACAGGAAGTGCATGATCTGATGTACTTCCCAACATCCTATGGAAGATTCGGCCAATATGAATACTTCTGCAGTATTACCACCATTTTCTCAACCACCAAATGCCCATCAACCTGACTATAGTGTGCTTCCCAAATCATCTTGGCACGCTTGCTTGAAGGAACACAAAGGTGACCCAGGTGGAATAACAGGTCATCCTGGAGGTGAAAATGTGGAACATGCTCAACCTACAAGAGTGTCTGGTATGTGTGGTCAAATTCTGGGTCACTTTTGTAGAGAAGTGGCCAATCAGAAGTCTCGTTCCCACAAGAGTTGAGCACGGTGGTTAATGCCATGATCGGTGGTCGATTGAGGCAATATACAACATTATTGGTGTTGCCCTTTTTATACTTGATATTCAAATGGAATTGTTGCAAGTATGTAGATCACTTCTGATGGTGATCATTCTGCAATTTCCCTTGGGTCTGTATCAACTGCAGGGGTCGGTGGTCTATGGGGATGAATGTTTCCTTCCCCAAAATGTAATGCTTCCTTTATCGGTAGGCCTGCACAATGGAATACATCTCTTTTTCATAAGTGGGATACTTCTTGACTGTTTTTGAAAGTGTCTCACTATCATATGCCACTGGATGCCCATTTTGAGTAAGGATTGCCCCAATATCATAGTCAGACACATCTGTCTCGACCTCAAATGATTGTTGCAAGTTTGGTAATGTGACCATTGGTGCCGAGTAGAGGCGATATTTCAACTCTTTGAATGCCTTATATTAAGATTCAGACCAAAAGAATTTTTCTTTCACTCCTCCCTTGGTGACTTGACTCAAAGGCCAAGTGATATGAGAAAATCCCAACACAAACCTGTAGTAGAAGTTGGCAAGACCTAGAAAGTTGTGGAGCTCTGTTGGAGTGGTTGGAGATGGCCAATACCGAATGACTTGGATCTTGGCTAGATCCACATGCACCCCCCGTTCATAAATAATGCATCCCAGATACTGAACCTGGGTCATGCCAAAAGTTCATTTCTCCAAATTTGCACATAACTTATGTTGCTGCAGTGTTTGGAGAACGTTTTTGATTTGATGGAGGTGCTCTTCCCAACTCTGGTTGAAGATCATGATGTCATCCAAGTATACCACTACAAATGAGTTGGTGAATGGCCACAAGATGTCATCCATTAGCCTAATGAAGGTTGCAGGATCATTCGTCAATCCAAAGGCATAACCAACCATTCGAAAAGCCCCTTCTTGGCTTTGAATGTAGTCTTCCACACATCGAAGGGTTCGATTGGTACCTGGTAATATCCTAACTTCAAATCGATCTTGCTGAAATATTTTTCCCCCTTCAGTTGGTCCAGGAGGTCATTAATCAGTGGGATTAGGTACCTATTACGAACAGTGATATTTTTCAGCTCCCAATAGTCAATACAAAGTCTCCAAGTTCCATCCTTCTTCTGTACCAACAAGATCGGGCTCCTATAGGGAAATGAACTCAGATAGATGTGAGCTTTCTGCAACAGCTCCTAAATCTTCCTCTTGATTTCATCATTCTCCATAATGAAGCTCCGATAGATTGATCCATTAGGAAATGACACACCTGGGGTCAGATTGATACAGTGATTCACTTAATACTGTAGAGGAATCCCTATGGGAGAGGTGAAGATGTCCTCATACTCTTCCACAACCTTGTCCATCTGTAGTTGTCGTGCAGAGGGGCCTTGTTTGGAGGTCGTGGCCACTATCTTCTTCTTTCCTTGAGGGCGTATCATCAGGAAAAAAAATTCCTGGTTTTGGAAATGAGCTTACTACATTGTTTTGTAGTAACCAAATAGATGGCGGTAGGCAGCGCTACCTCTGGTATCCTGTACAACTTATTTCCCAAAGTAACAATCACAGCTGAGGGCCTTGGTTCATATAAAGCATGTCTCTTCCATAAGTATGGTTGTCCTAATAATACATCACAAACATCAAGGGGAGCAACATCACACACTACCTCATCCGTGAAGGGCTTGATGTTGTATGGAAGGCGAAACTGTTGGCTTACGTGAAGATCTTGTCCTTGGTGATGCCACTCAACGGTGTACAGTTGTGGATGTGTTATGGTCGATAAGACTAGCCGCTTCATGACCTCTGCCGAAATGAGGTTCTTTTGGCTCTCGCTGTCAACAATGAACTATAGTAGGGAGCCCTTTACCCACACCTGGGAGTGGAAGAGACGCTCCTTCTCCTATGAATCTTTAGGTTCCTCCTTCTGGATCTTCGTGGTGGCAACAATGGCGTTGGGCTCCGCATCAATAATCTTCTTCCCTTTGTCATTCCACTTGTCGGGTTCTAACTCAGAGTCAGAACATGCATCTGATTCTAAAACTTTTAGCTCGGCCACAAGTGACTACATAGCCCAACACTCACTTGTGTTTTGAGTGGAGCTCTTATGGAACTCACACCACTTTCCTGTGTCCCTTTTTGGCTTCGTAATACTATTCTTTGCTTGCAGCTTTGGCAGGTTGTCTTCAACCAACCCGCCTTGGCTTTGTCCTTTGTTCTGCAGTTTGGGAGCACCTTTCCCTTGCTTTGGATTTGTAGATTCAAATTCTCGTTTTTTTCTGTTTAAACTTTTGCTCGATCTTGACATCATATCGGTGTGCCAAGCTGGGCGAGGAGATGTTCAGGAGTTATATTTATTCTTGGATGCACTTGTGTAGGCAGCTGCGGTATTTGAGTACCAAATGCTACTTTGAATCCTTGATACCTAACTTTGTGTGAAGGGTATGGAAAATATTATTAAACTCTGACATGTCTTGGTCCCTTCCCTGCCATAGCATGGTCCACTTTATGTATTTATCCTCATAGCTTTTGACAGGGTAGTATTACCCGCTTAAGGCCACATCCAGAATGAATTCCAAGTGGGTGCGGCTGAAAACAGTGAGGCTGTACTTTCATCCTTCTGCTCGCAATAGGTTTCCCACTAGTCCTTGACGTGGTGGGTGGCTTTGAGAAGAGCGAAAGTAATATTTTCCCAATCGAAAAAATAATGAATAGAAAAATACCCTTCTAGTAGATTTAACCATTTATCTATGGCATTTGCATCTATTTGACCCTCAAATATAGGAATGTCAAAGTTAACTTGTACCTTAAAGGGTGTGGCGCTTCCAAAGTAGCTGTTGGAAGTAGATGTGTCACCCTTGGGTAGCTGCTGAAGGATCTGGGAAAAGTTGTCCATCATCACATTCCTTTATCGCTCGAGGGCCACTTCGAGAAAGATTTTGATAGGATCTCCTCCTCCTCATTTTTCTTTTCATCTTCCATGGGAGGCCGTCGGGATTTGTGAGGCTAGTCTTACAAAGGTTCGACCAATTCAAGCCCTAACTCCTTATATCCCGACCTCATTAGGGACATGCGAAGAAAGAGAGAGAAAGAGCAGACCGCTCTGATACCATTGATCTAGATTTAAATAGGAATGAAAAAAATTACATATATAACCATACATATAGAGATAAAATAGAAATAATGCTTCATTTCATTACTGTAAAATACTGAAATATTCTTACAAACAGAAATGGAAATAAACTAGATAGGACGATGGTAGCTTATTTCTTAGAAGAGATGTGGTGGCTACATGCCTTTGAACTGTGTTACAATGAGGCTCGAAGGCCTATTTATTGTTGAGAAATAATGGAAAACCCTAAACATTGAAAAACCTAACCGTAGAAGATGAAACGCCAAACTGTACGCCTCGTTTGGGTAAATTGGTACATCAACTTCTCGGGCTCGTAACTTTGGCATACGATCTCTGTTTGATGTGCACAATATCTTTTTAGAAAGATCTATCCGAGAACTACAACTTTCAAACGGGAAAGATAGGTCCGTGGACCCATGTTGCTCCAAGTTTTCGAAACAAATGTCATTCAGGGCCTCAAAATGACTCCGGAAGTTCAAGACCCGAAAAACAGCTAAAAATAGTAAATTGTGCTACAATTAAGGAAATTGAAAAGCTGAAAGAAACAATGGTGGGGGTCCAAGTGGACTTGGTGGGTGGCCACCAATATCCACCTAGATTAGTCGAGCTAAAGGCACGCATCTGGAGGCATATCCGGAACGATGAAGATCTCCCACAGCTCATCAATAGTCGACAGGATTACCATGAACGTGTATTCAAGAGTATGGATGTTGTTATGTGCACACATGCAATCCCATATATTGGGACACTCACCCAGGTGAAGACAAAGGCACAGGTCTGAATGGAGCTTGACTCGTACTTTGATGAGTTGATGCACATTGCCACTAGTTCAGACTTATCAATCAGTGTAGACACCATGAAAAAGTATGTTTCTAGTCTGTCCGCACTCAAGAGAATGATGCACATGCTATCAGATGAGTTGGACAGAGGATCCCAAGAAGTGTACCCAGATGCTATGGAGGTAAGTGTTCGTTTCCATAAATATGTCACTTTAGAGTACACAGACACCATCGCGGACTATTGAACTTAGCATCAGTTCGCTATTGTCGACCACCGTGAGGATTTCAAAGAGCTAATCTTCGAAAAACTGCCTGAGTCATAGTGATGTCTTGCATGGCTTGCTCAAGCCATTTTGCCTCACATGGGTACATGTGCATTGTAATGTAACATCTTGTCAAGTTTAAGTTCAAGTGTCGATAGTTGGATGTAACAGTCATAGAGTAGATGAAGAGTCATGAGGGTAGATTAATTGTCACAAAGAGGAATGTCAAGGGCCACCCCACCCTTTGCTATATATAGTCCCTCATAACTCATTTTAGAGGCTTTTGGTTAGCCAAGCTTCCGATAGGAGTATCTTAGAGAAATCATGGACAGTATTGTAACGAGATTTGGCTTCTCCACTGTCCAAAGCTAGTATATCTCTTTAGAGGAGTAGATGGCAGTAACTGTAACATTCTGTTGTCGGTACTAGTGGTTGAACATGGATATATTGTATGATTGGAACTTACACTTATTAATATAACATATCCAGCACATTCAATGCATGTGTGGTATTGTATTTCAACTATCTTGTTTACTCTAAATGAAATATGTATCTATTTTCTTACGCATTCATGTGTAGCTATTTTCTGTATATGTATGTATGAATCTTTCTAAAATTTTCTATTGGTTTAACCATGACTTTGGATTTCTAGCTTACTTTCCTTCAATTTTTTGATGCATCTTTGCTCGTGTGTTCCCTTTTTAACTACGTGCTTTCACAGGTTTCCAAGGGGCGCACTCACCTCACCCTCCGTGTGTTAGAACCGCTTAGGCACCTTCCTTGACTTACTACATATGTCACACACTTACTACCAACATCGACATCTTACTTGCATCTATGTGAAACCATGGTCAAGGCATTACCATACGACCCACTACTGGGACTCCTACACCAAATAGTTTGAGGTCTAATTGGGACTTCTTAACGGGGAGATCCCCTGACATGTTGGCGGGTCCAACACCATCAACAGGTCTATTCACAACTCAAAAGAGCCATGTTTGAGGTACATGACAGTCTCTAGAAGACAATTCAAAAGTATGTCCTGAGCAGTAAATATCCATACCATCGATACAAGCTGAACTTAATGGTAGATCACCTTGAGTCTACAGTGTGATTGAGATTTATTTCTTAGTAGGTTGAAAAAAACTCAGGTGCACATTCTCATGTTTAATGTAGCTATAGAATTCAAGCAAGAGACGCAACAACAACATGGAAATTGATGCAGGAGCACTCTTGGGCAGCGTGAATGGCAAGATAATGGTCAATAGAGAGAGCATCATTCCTAGTGCAAGAGAGAAACAAAATCTAGGATTGCAATTGACCAACTGGGGGGGGCAACCGTTTTTCTAAAGATCTGAGTGGAGAGATTTATGTGTGTGTGTGTGCATGTATGTGCTACTATGTGAGTCCAGGTGAGAATTTTCTACAGATAATGGGTTGAGATATCCTCTGCAGAGGAAAGATACCCTGAGAGATCCTTTGTTGTTGTATGAGAGGCCGAGAGAGATTGTGTTGTTGTGGAAAGGACGAAAGTGTTATAATAGAAGAAGAAGGTCGGATGAATGTATGTTGTTGAGAGTAGAGGACCAAGAGAAGAAGTATGATGCTTCAATATTGTTGTGTGGACCAAGGGAAGAGAAGAACATAGGGGTGAAAACAAGCACAGAGGTTGTCAATTACAGTGGGCGGTAAGCTATATTTTGAATGTGGGTTAGAGCCTATTTACAAGAAGTCGATGCTTCCATCTCTAGTGGATATCTGAAGAAATCTTGGGGGTTGGTGCATCCTACAAGTTAGTGCTTCCATAAATCCAAGGAGCTATAAGTTGGTGCTTGAAACAAATTCGTGAAGTTGGTGCTTCACATGGTGCTTCTAGTAAGTTGATCAGGTGTCTACAAAAGGAGGGAGTTGGTGTTGTTGTAACATAAACCGTTTTGATAAGTTAGATATTTATAAAATAGGGTATAAAAAATGGAAAACAAAAAAATAGAATAAAAGAATGAAAATATGAAAATTGTTGAAAAAATATGAAAAGAAACCCCATGAAAAGAAAAACAAGTGTACAAGTGAGAAATCTCAAATGCCACTTGAAATAATTTTTGTTTGAGTCATATAGTATAACCATGATAAAAAATGTTTAAATTTGTGTTCTTAGATTAGGAAATCATTCAACCACACTGTTTAATCTTGGTTGAAATTAGAGCAGAGGATAGATTAGAGGAAAAAAGTGACCAAAGAATTTAATCTTGGTCAATTGCATTTTATGCACTAGAATAGGGTTAAGAGTTACTTTAGGAAATAAAGGAGGGCATGCTAGATCAAATGTTCCCTTAGAGTTATTAATCATGCTTTGTTAGATTTATTTTCGTTAAATAATAAAATAATCATGCCATTTAAACATGATTAGCGAGATGTAATAATAATTAAACATGAATTTTATTATAACGTCGGGAGACGATTTGATGTTTGTTGGTTTGTAATATCCAAAGGGTTCTTTTCAATGGCCATGATTTTCCCCACCTAGACCAACGGTAGGGAAACCAATTCAAACCCCCTTGTCCCATTTCCCATTAACACCAGGGAGGTCCGAAAAGTGGTATTGCTTTTCTCGAGCCCCACACAATGTGGTGCTCCCTCATGACTTCACACCCCCCTCATCCAAAACTACTTACCATCGCCCTACCTTCTGAAATCTTCTTATCACTCCTCCGCTACCACCAATGGTCTCTACATCACCTCCAGTGCATTTCCTTTCGCTAATCACATTGTGCGACTTGTCCATCTATCATTCAATCATACCATATTCCCATTACCATTTTCGCGTTACATGCATATCTGTTACCATATTCCCGTTACCAGTTAATACACCTAAATCTCATTTGGTAATGATTCCAATTGCAATGATAAGTGATCATCCAGTCTATAAAATCACCTTGACTCATTTTGCACGACTCTCCTAGCCACTTTAATCATTATTTTGAAATCACAAGTGTTGTTTTAAGTTTCTGCGACCCCTATTGTTCAACACCTATCAATTTTAGCAATACAAAGCCCAAATACCCTTGACAGAGATTTATTTCTTATTTAGGTACTTGTTCAAGCCAAAATTTGTCCTCTAATATCATTTTCCTTCTCAAACTCCTTATTCATGCAACCAAAGGGAAAAACCAAATATTCTAGCAATAAATCAAGGAGTGAAGATAACCCTAAAACCTTTGCTACTTTAGACCTAGATCACATGCCATTAGCAGACCAATAGTTCAAGTTTGCTAACATCGAGCATGAATTGAACCTGTTCGAATTAAATCACTAGTTGAAGCAAGATTACATAGACCAACAAGATGAACTTATTCTTTGGGAATCCCTGTTATCTATTTTTCTCTTTCCACATACACATTATTTCTCTAATCTGGTCATGTGGTGTCAAGCCAAATACAATCCACTACAAAGAACCATTGTTGCCTAGAATGGAGACATTTTTATCTCAATTACACCTAAAATGATAAACCATATGTTTTTGATTCCTCAAAATGACTCCCTTAGTCATTTTTCTGCAGCTCTTCTTATGGACCTGTATCATATGCTCACCTTTCCCGAGAGAGCCCAAATTTTCAAGATTTTCCTTCCAGAAGAATCTCATCTTCCTATGAAAAATCCCCCATATCCAGCTTCTATGTTCCTAGAGAAATCCAAATAGATAATTGCCTTAGTTTCTTTCCTTTAGGGTATCCATCGGACTAGTGGGTAGATGAGCCTATTCTAGGATTTCTATCAATTTTCTCCAATGAGCACAAGCGAGTATTGATGTTCAATTTTAGCCAATTTCTGATTGATAATATGCATGAATAGATGATGAATATTACTACAAATTTCATGTTTAATTATGCATAACTATTACTCTATATGTTTCTTTTTCAGCGGAGATATAAGTTTCCAATAATCTTACATAAGCAAGATGATCAGGGCATAAACCAATCAGTAATAAAGTGGACTTCATTAGTTAGAAAAAACTAAACAGAATTCAAATTTACAAACTTCATAGACTTCTTTTCATACAACTGCAGGGATCCTTAGCAGTTAGAGTGAGCCGAGGATCAGTTCAGAGATCAAAAGGGTTTTGCACGTGAGTGAGCAGAAAAGGACTGGAGACTAGTATTTATACCAAAATTATACAAAGATAAGGGTATATGGATGTGAGTTGGCTCGCTACAAGCTGCCTAAGTATGTTCCAATGAGGGTTTTCTCTCTAGAATATATAAGGCATATGATAAATATGGATGAAATACATTTTGTATCAGGTAAAAGGAAATCAGAATTTGAGATCAAGGCTCAAGTAGGACCATTCATATGCAATACTAGAATAGTTGGAGATGAGGCAGTTTCAATCCTAAAGCAATTCAAATTTCATCTTATTTTCACCTCATGATATGATCCATTCAAAATTATTTCTAATTTAAGGGTGGAACCCAAAACCACACCTTATAATCATACTCCTAGACTAGAGATTGAGAAGTTTATAATTCAAGCCCAGTGGGAGGAGAATACACTTCAAGAAGAAAAAGAGCATATATTTTATACATCCGCCCTCCACACTCCAGTACCTCAAGATAAATAGGGAAAAAGGAAAAGACAAGAAACTTCATCTCCAGCCTCTATAGAAATAACTGCTTAAGAATTCATCATTCAGCAGAAAAAGCAAAAAACACATATTAAAGATGTCACCATTCAGAATGAGGAAGCACAACAAACAATTGTTATTAGTGGTTTACAATTTTCCACGGGGCCAGAGTAACACCTTCCTGACACCCCATCCTCCTCAGCCTCACATAATCCTTCATAAAAATCACAGTCAACAAAATTGGGTGAATATGATGATCCCAATATCTTCAACAACATTTTGCAGATTAAGTAGAAGAATGAAACACTCAAATCTAGCTCCTATGCTTAGTTCTGGAAGAAGACTTCTACCTCCTAGCACATGTTGTTAACAACATTTGATAGTGAGAAGGAAGGATGCAAATGGAATTCTTACAGGCTCAAGTACCATCTCCAAAAACTCCTACAGATTATAAGATCAAAACTATCTTCTCATTTGATGCAAAGCTAATATATCTCATTGATCAAATGGATATACATAGAGAGTTTGGAGAAATAATTTTCTCCACCATGACAAATACTGCTATAGAATTTTCAAAGTTAAGGACATCTCTCACAAAGGACACCAAAATCAAAACCTTGGAAGATTTGGTAATCAAGATGGGTTATGATCCTAGTGATGTCAAAGTAGTAGAAGAAATCATCAAGAAAAATAATGTAGACATAGTAGCACCTAGGAAACAAATGAAGTTACCCTATGCAGAGGATCCAATAACAAAGTAGTTAGAAGAAAGTGAGCATCATAAAGAAGACATGCTCAAATTAATTATTGAGCAAAATATTCATATAAAGGAGATGGAGGAATATATATAGAATCTACTAAAATAAAAATAATAAGCTTCACAGTTGGTTGTAGCTCCAGTACCATTCATACCCATTACAATTTCAAGGACAACAGGGGAGTCTACATCAACAGTAGATGATTTGAATAAAGTTGTGCAGGACCTGTCTCTTCTGAGACAAGAAAATGATAAACCCCAGCATAAGCTAAATAACTTAGATGCAGAAAAAAATAAAAAATGACACCTTCTTGTTCAAAGAGATGCAGAAATCACATCAACTTGCCAAGAAGATAGAACAATTAGAAAATCAGTCATTGATGGCTCAAACCTTGGCCCAAGCAAAGGAAAGGATTTGAGTGGATATCAATCATGTCATAACTGAGGCTTAGCCATCCATTCATATTATTTTTGAACAAGAAGAGTTAATTGACAGGTGCCAGAACACAATTGAACAATTCATAGCAACATTGGGACAAAAACTAGCTAAGGCTACATCTATGATCAAAGTGATGAACTCAAAGGCTAGAGAAGATTCAAATTGCTGATAGGATAGAGACAATCCTAGAGATCAAGAAGGTATTGTAGAAAAGGAACTTAATGATTTAGTTGGAGACTAAGTGTCAAGCTTTGGAAAACGTTGTCCAAAGATTTCATATGAAGTTAAATTTGTTGAATCAAAGAGGATTTCCAGGGTTAGTAGCACCCAATAATAGATTAATTAGCTTGGAAGAATACTGTGAGAAGCTTTACACTATTGCAACAGATACATCAAATTTTGCAGGTATTATGGGACATGGCACAGGTAAATCATTCATTGAAACATTGAACTTTGATTTAATTATCAAACATGAAATCAAGCATATTTTCTTCAATGGTGCCAATCTGATGTTGTCCTCTAAGATAATTCTAGGTTAATTAATTATGCCAGAGCATCTAAAATGTTTTGTTGTTTTGAAAGTTTTTTGGACGACCAATGTTATGAGAAGATAAGGTAGGTGCTTAAAACTTATTAATACATAATATTAAGAAAAGGGTTGATTCTTTACTTTTGAACAGTAATTTGATTTAAAAATGTGTGGAAAAGAAGAAATATAAGAGAGTATGATTTCCTAAATATTCAGATTGAATTTTTAGTTAATTCTTCAATGAATGTTTTACTTGTGACATGTCCCTTAATACCTGCAAACTTTGATGTATCTATTGCAATAGTGTAAATTTTTTCACAGTAATCTTTCAAGCTAATTAATATTTTATTGGGTGCTACTAACCTTGGCAATCCTCTTTGATCCAACAAATTGAACTTAGTATGGACTCGCAAAGTATTCAAACAAAATCCTAGTTAAATTCATTAAGAAAACACTAGAATACCACAAAAGGACTTGGGATAGCCATCTCATATATGCAGTTTGGGAAAACATAATATCTCCAAAGAGGTCAGTAGGTAAATCTCCATATCAACTTGTTTATGGTAAGGAAGCCATATTTCCTACACATATAGCTTTTCCTGTCATGAGATTTTTATAAGAAGAAAATGAAGAACCTAACGAATTTTCTAGGAGAATCAATCAAATTATAGAACTTAATGAAAACAGAGATGAAGTTCATTATAAGCTTTGGAAATATTAGAACAAAATGAAAAGTCTATTTGACAGAAAGGCTAGAGAATGATATTTTAAAGAAGGATATTTAGTATTAAGATGGGACGCAAGAAGGGAAGATATAGGAAAACATGGAAAGTTTGATAATATCTAGTTTGGACCTTTTAATATTGTAGAGGTTAAAGGCAATAATACTTTTATCTTGTAAGGCTTGGAAGGACAATATTCCTCATTTCCTGTCAATGGGAGATATTTGAAGCATTTTACCCAATATTGATATTCCTTCATTCATTCATCATTTGTACATCACTGGATTGTTTTTATTTTTTATGCAATATGTCATTGTTTTCAATAGAGACCCCATTAGCCTGAGGAGAAGGCACATGGATCTGCAAGTTCTCTGCATCCTGTAGGAGGAAGCAATCCCCAGTTGGAACTAATGTTATAACATAACTAGTTTTGATAAGTTAGATATTTGTAAAAGAGGGTGTAAAAAGTAGAAACAAAAATAGAATAAAAGAATGAAAATATGAAAATTGTTGAAAAAATATGAAAAACAAAACCATGAAAAGAAAAATAAGTGTGCAAGTGAGCAAGCTAAAATGCCACTTAAAATAATTTGTGTTTGAATCATATAGTATAATCATGATCAAACATGTTTAAATTTATGTTCATAGATTAAGAAATAATTCAACCAAACTGTTTAATCTTGGTTGAAATTAGAACATAGGATAGATTAGAGGAAAAAGTGACCAAAGTATTTAATCTTGGTCAATTGCATTTTATGTACTAGAATAGGGTTAAGAGTTAATTTAGGAAATAAATAATGGAATGCTAGATGAAATGTGCCCTTAGAGTTATTAATCATGCTTTCTTAGATTTATTTCTGTTAAATAATAAACTAATCATGTCATTTAAACATGATTAGTGAGATGTAATAAGCATTAAACATGAGTTTTATTATAACGTTGGGGATGATTTGATGTTTTGTCAGTTTGTAATAGCCAAAGGGCACTTTTCAACGGCCATGATCTTACTCACCCAAATCAACAACAAGGAAACCAATTTGCACCCCCTCGTCCCATTTCCCGTTAATGCCAGGGGGGTCCAAAAATAAGTATTTATTTTACTCGGACCCACGCAACATAGCACTCACTCATTACTTCACACCCCCCCATCCAAAATCACTTACCATCGGCCCCCCTCTAAAATCTGCCTATCAGTCGATTTCTCCTGCCAATAGTTACTATGTCACCTCCCACGCATTTCCTTCTGCTAATCACATTTCTCCACTTGTCCATCTATCATTCGCTCACACCCTATTCCTGTTACCATTTTCCCATTACACGCTTATCCATTACCATATTCCTGTTGCCCATTAATACACCTAAATCTCATTCGGTAATGGTTCCAATCGCAACGATGAGTGATCATCAAGTATATAAAATCACCTTGACTTATTTCACATGACTCTCTTATATACTTTGCTCATTGTTTTTAAATTACAGGTCTTGTTTTAAGTTTCCGCGACCCCTATTGTTCAACGGCTATGAATTTTAGTAATACAGAGCCTAGATACCTTTGACAGAGATTTATTGCTTATCCAGGTACCTGTTCAAGCCAAAATTATGTCCTCTAATATCATTTTCCTTCTCAAACTCCTTAGTCATGGCACCAAAGGGAAAAGCCCAATCTTCTAGCAGAAAATCAAGGAGTGGACATAACCCTAAAACCTCTGCTACCTTAGATCTGGATCACATGCCATTAGTAGACCAATATTTAAGGATTGTTGACACTGAGTGTGAATTCGACCTATTCGAATTACATAACTAGTTGAAGAAAAAATACCTATACCAACAAGATGAAATTAATCTTTTGGAATCCCTGTTACCTATGTTTATCTTTCCACAAACACATTATTTCCTTGATTTGGTCATGTGGTGTCAAGCCAAATACAATCCACTACAAATAACCATTATGACCCAATCTGGAGACATTATGATCTCAATTACACTGGAAACCATAAACCAAATGTTGTTGATTCCTCAAAATGACTCCCTTAGCCTTTTATTTTGCAGTAATTCTTATGGACCAATATCATAAGCTCACCTTTCCCTCAAGAGCCCTGATTTTCGAGATTTTCCTTCCAGAAAACTCTCACCTTCCTAAGAAAAATATCCCTTATCTAGCTTCTATGTTCCCAGAGAAATCCAAACAGATAATTTCCTTAGTTTCTTGCCTTTTAGGGTATCCATTAGACCAATGGGTAGATGAGCCTATTCTAGGTTTTCTATCGATTTTCTCCATCGAGCACAAGCCAACATTCATGTTCAATTTTAGTCAACTTCTGCCTAATAATATGCATGAACAGATGATGAACATTACTACAGAAGGCGTGTCTAATTATGAATCTGTATTACTCTATATGTTTATTTTTTCAACAGGGAGATAAGTTTCCAATAACCTTACACAAGAAAGATGATCCAGACATCAACCAAACAGTAATATAGTGGACTTCATTAGTCAGAAAAAACTCAACAGAGTTCAAATTTGTAGACTTCATAGATAGTTTTGTTCATGTGGTTGCAAAGCTCCTTAGCAGAGGTGAGCCAAGGATCAATTTAGAGATCAAAAGGGTTTTTCATTTGAGTGAGAAGACAAAGACTGGAGACTGGTATTTATACTAGAATCATATAGAGATAAGGGTATATAGATGTGAGATGGCTCCCTATAAGCTGCCTAAATATGTTCCAATGAGGATTTTCTCTCTGGAATATATAAGGTGGATGATAAATATGGATGGAATAAATTTTGTATCAGGTAAAAGGAATTCACAATTCAAGATCAAGACTCAAGTGGGACCATTCATATGCAATACTAGAACAACAGAAGATGAGGTAGATTCAATCCTCAAGAAATTCTACTTTCAGTGTAGTTTCACCTGGTCATATGATCCATTAAGAATTATTTCTAATTTAAGGGTGAAACTCAAAGCCATATCTTATAATCATACCCCAAGACAAGAGATTGAGAAGTTAATGAATCATGACCAGTGGGAGGATACTACACTTCAAGAAGCAGAAGGGCAGATTTTGTCTACATCCACCCTCCACACTCCACTACCTCAAGATAAACAAGGAAAAAGGAAAAGAGAAGAAACTTCATCTCCAGCCTGTATAGAAATAACTACTGAAGAATTCATCATTCAATAGAAAAAGCAGAAAACACATCTTAAGTATGTCACCATTCAGAATGAGGAAGAATAGAAAATTGTTGTTGTGAGTGGTTTACAATTTTCCAGAGGGTCAAAGGAACACCTTCGTGACACCCCATCCTCCTCCACCTCATAGAATCCTTTAGAAAAGTCATAGTCAACAGAATTGGGTGAACATGATGATCCCAATATCTTCAACACGTTTTTGCATATTAAGCAGAAGAATGAAACACTCAAAGCAAGCACCTATGGTCAGTTTTGGGAGTAGACTTCTACCTCCCAACACAAGTTGTTAACAACCTTTGATGGTGAGAAAGAATGGATGAAAATGGCATTCTTACAGGCTCAAGTACCATCTCCAAAAACTCCTACAGATTATAAGGAGACTATATTTTCATTTGATGCAAAGCTAACACATCCCATTGATCAAATGGATATGCATAGAGAGTTTGGAGAAATTATTTTGTCCACCATGACAAATAATGCTATATAATTTTCAAAGTTAAGGACATCTCTTACAAATGTCTAGACATAATTAAAACTGGAGAAAATTTCTTCATTAGCAAAGGACACCAAAATCAAAACCTTGGAATATTTGGTCATCAAGCTGGGTTATGATCCTAATGATGTCAAAGCAGTGGAATAAATCATCAAGAAAAAGAGTGCAAACATAGAATAACCCAGGAAATGGCTAAAGTTATCTACTATGAAGGATCCACCAGCAAAGGAGACGGAAGAAAGTGAGCAACATAAAGAAGACAAAATCGGATTAATAATTAAGAATAATATTCAGATAAAGGAGATGGAGGAACAGGTAGAGAGGATACTAAGGAAAAAAGAAGAAACTGCAAAATTGACTGTAGCTCTAATAACAACCATACCCATTATAGTTGCAGGGATACCAGGGGAGTCTACATCAACACCAGCTGATTTGAATAAAATTGTGCAGTACCTGTCTCTTCAGAGACAAGAAAATGATAAGCTCCAACATAAGTTAAAGATCTTAGAAGCACAAAAAAATAAAAAACGATAACCTCTTGGTCAAAGAGATGCAGAAATCTCATCAACTTGCCAAGAAGATAGATCAATCATTGATGGCTCAAACCTTGGCCCAAGCTAAGGAAAGGATTTGGGTGGATATGAATCATGCCATAACTGAGGTTTTTCCATCCATTCATATTATTTTTTAACAATAATAGTTAATTGGCATGTGTGAGACAACAATTGAACAAGTCAGAACAACACTTGGACAGAAACTAGTTGAGGCTACATATATGATCAAGTGTTGAACTCAAAGATTAGAAGAGAGTTGAAGAATATTTAGATTGTTGATAGGATAGAGAAAATCCTAGATATCAAGAAGGAATTCCAGAAAAGGAACTTAATGACTCAGTTGGAGACTAAGTGTCAAGCTCTAGAAAATGCTTTCCAAAGATTTCATACTAAGTTCAATTTGTTGAATCAAAGAGGATTGCCAAGGTTAGCAGCACCTAATAATAGATTAATTAGCTTGGAAGATTATTGTGAGAAGCGTTACACTATTGGAATAGATACATCAAAGTTTGCAGGTACTAAGGGACATGTCATAGGTAAAGCATTCATTGAAGCATTGGAGTTTGATTTAACTATCAAACATGAAATCAAGCATATTTTCATCAACAAGCCAACTTTCAGGAAGCACATTGAGGTAGATGAATTTATAGAAAGATAATAAATATTTCTATACCGAATGATGAAAGGTGGGATGAGTTATGTGATACCATAGAGTAAAACGTTTTATCTCCAACAGATAGACAAAAAGACACTATTTTGGGGGTCAAGTCATCAAGCATTTCCTTAAAGATAGTTCCAGCAAACTTAGCAGTTTAAGCACTCCTACATTTTTGTACTATTTTTCTAATTAGTTAGATGTTTCTAGAATCTTATATTTTTGCATAAATAAGTTGTGATTCGATGTGTTAAGGGTTTAACACTTGGATGAGTTTTCTAAAGAAAATTCGTAACAGACTGAAATTGCTTCACATTAAAGAAAGGATTCTAGATTTGCTTCAAACAGCTTCTCACTTTGTGAGTTTGTCTTATGTTTTCACTTCAATTTGTTTTTTTTCATGTATTTCATTTCTATGAAGATAATTGGGTAGGAGAAAACTGAATATCAGTCTAGCTTAAACCCCCTCTAAAGTTATAATCTATTTTAGAGATTATTTTATTGGACTGTTTGTCTTTATAATCTCCTCTACATTTATAAATTTTCAACCACTTCATAGGGTTAAATATATTTTGTTGGGGTGTAAACATTGTTAACTTGCATGCTTTCTTATGAATAAGGAAAAATTCAGTCTGAATATTTAGGAAATCATACTCTCTTATATTTCTTCTTTTCCACACATTTTTAAATCAAATTACTATTCAGAAGTAAAGAATCAACCCTTTTCTTAATATTCAGTATTAATCTGCCTTATCTGCTCATCACATTTTTCATCCAAAAATCTTTTAGATCAACAAAACATTTTAGATGCTCTAGAATAATTAAATAACCTAGAATTATCTTAGAGGACAAAGTGCTTCCTCCAAGTGGGTGTTAGCAAATAATAAAAGGGAGTTGGTGCTTCTTGTGAGTGGTGGCTCACAAACATATTGATGTAATAGAGTAGGTGCTCTTATTTTCACATCAATAACAACAACAAGCTTTGGTGGTTTTTTCCCGAAAGGGTTTCCATGTAAAACCATTGTGTCATGTGTTTGCTGCTCATGATGTGTATTCTTGTGATTCATATGGTTGTTGTTATGGTTTGTTAATGGTTTCTCTCATATAATGGATTTCAAATTTGAATGAGTAAAGATAAATTGGCATAAAATATATAATTAGCATTAATACTGATTCACACCCCCTCTTATTATTTACATTGTTTCCAACAATTGGTATCAGAGCCAAGTTCGTTCAGGGATAGCTTCACCACTAGAAGGAAGATCCAAGAGAAACAATGGCTAATCAAGTTTGGCTAATACAGAAGAAGTTCCATTTTTAAATGGTTCAGAGTATGCACTTTGGAACATTAGAATGGAGGCCTGTTTGATGGTAATCAATGAAACCATTTGGTTGTTTGTGATATATGGAGAGAGGAATGAGTTCAATACAGAAGCCAAGGAAATCATCATGAAAGGGTTTTCTAAGCCATATATTGATAAAGTAAGGCATTTTGAGACAACAAAGGAAATGATAGACATATTTCAATGTCTGTATGGAGAAGATTGCAATATAGCTCAATAAAAGGCCAAAGAACCATGTTACTCAAGTATTGAACTAGAACATGTAGTTGTTGGTGATAAGAAGAAAAGGAAGAAAAAGGAAAGATGTTCAAAGTATTGAAGATATTTCTTCCAGTGAGAAAATTATTGACCTTCACTCCAAGGATAGTGAATAAGAAGACCTAGGTGAAAGGAGATGTTTCTCAAGAGATAGGATATCTCTTTGTGATAAATGTAAAGAAATAGGTCATTCATTATCTAGATGTCCATGTTAATCGCTTGAAGATAGATATATTTATGCATATAGTAGTATTAATGAAGATACACCCACTTTAGTAGAAACAGAAAATGAGGGATCCTCTGAAGAAGAAGAGAATAGGGGTATCATTGGAAGTGATGAAGATGGAATCCCCCTCATACCTTTGGAATATTCCATGGACACAGAGATGGGTTTAGATCTCTATGGTTGCTTAGCTAGCACCTCTAATAGCAAAGAAAAGGATCTAGATGAAAGGATCTATTTTAGGAAGAAGTTGATCTCTACTTTA
Organism: Pinus taeda; assembly: GCA_000404065.3. Classification (NCBI taxonomy): domain Eukaryota; kingdom Viridiplantae; phylum Streptophyta; class Pinopsida; order Pinales; family Pinaceae; genus Pinus; species Pinus taeda. The sequence goes on along the minus strand of APFE030882218.1, from coordinate 13,005 downwards.
AAAGAGATCAAGGAGCTATCACAAGAAAATATCAAGCAAAAAGAGTAGTTTCATGAGTAAGAGCATGAGAATGAGAAGCTGAGAAAAACAATAATCAATCTTAATGGTCAACAAGAAGAGGGTAGCAAGTTGAGTGGCATGTTGACCAATCAACTAAAATAAAGAGAAAACTACTATGAGAGACTACAAACTGAAGTAGTCCCATGGAGACATGATCTAAAAAATAAAAATAAAGAAGTATCTCAACATCAAAACCTTGGGGAGAGAAAGAAAGTATTGGATGGGATTCTTTCCAAGCAAAGATCCCCTCTCATCAAGGCTGGATTGATTTTTTTTTTACGATATTGGACCTGCAAACATTCAGGGGATCTCCCAGGTATGAAGTCCCAACTAGACCTCACATTGTTTGGTGTAGGAGTCCCATATAGTACGTTGGCACAGTTGTCATTATCTTAGAGATTTTCCTTAGCTATTTTTGTTTCACACATGAGAGTGTTATGCTTCTCACTTCAAGAAAGTGAGGTAAGTATGTGTGGTGAATTTGGAATGTAACCTTGTGTTCAGTTTATGTTACTGTCAAAGTGGAAAGTTAAGTGAGCCTCTTGATGAGAAGGAATAGTCCCAACCCAGGAAGAAACGCACACGAACAACAACAAGGGTCTATCCAACATCTAGCGGAATAGTCCACAACTGATGTGGCAGTTCTGAAAACCACATTTCAAGGGAAAACACGTACACCATCTAGCAGAGTAGTCGACATGGGGGTGACGGTCGTTAAAACCAAGAAACATAAGAATGGTCTATCTAATGTCCAATACATTAGTCCACAGGGACAAGATAGCAGTGATAAAAAATACAAAATATCTTCAACAATATAAGTACTAAAATAACCGATGTAGTTCAAATATCTTAATACAGGTTAAAAAAAAATGAATTACAAACATGCGTGAAAATATGCTAGCCTAAGATAGGTTTCTGAATTAAGAAAAAGTTCCAAGACACATTTATACACCATACATCACTAGCCTTAGTGGTGGAACATTCGAGCCACTCCTTTCTCCTCAAAGAATAGACTATAGACTCTCAAGGCTATGTGGGAGGAGCCAAGGTGAAAAGTCCTTTGCTCATGCAAAGAGGGGGTATTTATAGCCAAGGAGGATAATTGGCCCTTGTGGCTCTTCAACTTCCCTCATGACTGTTTGAATTCGTATGACTTTTCAATTGACGTGACTCTTCAACTTCATATGTGTGTCTCTTGGACTTTCACATTACATTACATTCGATTACAACAAGTATGGCCCATAGTACTGATGTGCCCGATACAAATCATGACACAACTTGACATGACACTACTGACATGTACTTGATGAATGTAGTGTTCGTGTTGAGTTGTTGTGCTGCTGAGTGATGGGTGTGCTCTCGGTGTAACATTTCTTCACCTCCACATGGAAAATTGTGCTGGGTCTTCGATAGACTTGGTCTTTGCTTGATGTTGCATGTGTATGGGTCCCTTTCTTTCATTACTCAATGTGCTTCATGCGTTCCTTCAACTACGAGCAAGTCTTCTAGCATGCTCTCCTTCTTCATCATGTTCATCGTCATGCCATGTTTCATCAATGTATGTCTTCTTGCAATCAATCATGATGAGACGACATGAAATCCAAAAATTTCCTAGTCTAACATGTTGCATTTTTTTCCATTTCAGTGTAGGTGACCAGGACAGGGACAAGGCACTAAAACTGCACAGAAAATAGCTCAGGCCAGGATATGAGGCTTTAGAGCATTGTCAGAAAAAAACTGCGTTGATGTCACTTAGAGGAAGATTTGTGCAATTTGGGACAACAACGATAATTGCAAGGTAGAACCCAGCTAAGAGGAAGAATTGCACAGTTTCTGGGAGGAAAAGTAGGGAGGGTGTCAAGGAATTGCTAGGAAATTCTATGCAATTTTCAACGTGAGGACTAGCCAGGTCATCCGGGGGTCTAGTTGGGATCTACACAGTTTCTCTGAGGAAGATAGAGTAGGAAGCATGAGGCACTCATAGACATTTTTGTGAAGTTTTCAAGAGCAAGGCTAGATTGGGCTACGAGGAGTTATTGGTTAGAACTATGCATTTCTGAGAGACATTGTCGGGCAGTCAGTTTTGCATAGTCTCTGAGATGAGTTCAGAGAGGGGTAGCATGGAGGTTGTGAGTCAAAACTGTGAAATTTTCAGAGGGAGAGTAGAGAATGCCAACAGGGGGCCTTCTAGTCAAATTTTCACAATTATTTGGAATATTGCAGTGGTAGGAAGTAGAGGCCTGCCTCACAAGCTCTGTACAGTTTCTATAGATAGTGCAAGGTAGGCATCTGGGCAACTTCTGCATAGTTTTGGGGAGCAGTGAAACCCCGGGTAACAGTGCAGTTCAGATTTTTGGAAGACTAGAGGGAGGTTGGATGAGTGATGTTGCGGAAAGTGTGGAGTGGATCGGACTTGGAGAGAACTTCTGTACAATTGTGGGAGATAGTTAGCTAGCTCATTTCCAGGATTTCATAGCGTAGGTTTCTTCGAGGATGACCTCAAGCTCTGTGCAGTTTTGGCTAGTAGAGTAGGGTCACTGAGATTGAGATCTGGTTGAAGGAGGCTTGTCTGGTCAATAGATTTTCAATAAAAATGACTAAGTGTGAAATCAAGTGAACTTGTTCATACATGACATTGTGATCACACACTTAGCATGACTCAATGAGAATGCACCTCAAACCAACAAGATAAACATGTTATCAGTGAGACTGACTCAAACGTTAAGAGTGACAAGTGTGACACTTGAGATAGAGCTTTGAATGACCATGATGACACTTGTGCGAAAGTGTTTCCAACTTTATGTGTGAGTATGATTAATGTTCATAGGGTGAAAACAACTCTTACACACAAAGACAAACCTTCAAAATTGCTAGAAAAAACTCACAAGCATGACAAGGAAATCAACATGCCAAAGCACAACCAGTGGTAAATCAAGAAAAAAGGGTGTAAATACTTGACAAGGGTTCATGGGATGAGCCTGAGTGTTTGTAACCATCATGGGAAAAAACCAAGGAATGCTCCAAACTTTGGATGTAGGCCAAAATTTTGGAGGGTGTTGCAGTTGCTACAACAGTTTCAAAGAAGAACCAAGCTCTAAGGAGGAAAAGGTTGAAGGGAAAACCTCTCATGTAATGATAGTTGTATGTTCCAACAAAAATAAAGGAAAATAAGGTGTTGAACTTCAACATCAAGAAGGAAATTAGAAAGAACAAGAGAAGAAAAGGTAACAACATAATGGTAAGAAAAAACAACGAGGAGAGCAGCATAAGAGAGCTAAGCGGTTGCAAGAGAAAGTAAAAGGTAGTAATGCAAATTTCCATGGATGACACAAGAAGAATAAACATAAGTCCTTTCCCCCTCAATAACAAATCCATCATAGAAAAGGTAACTTCTGTCATCAAAAGCCTTTTTATGGGTTTTTTTTTCTTGAAAGAATTTTAGACATAAATCCATGGACTATAGATAGCATGCAAGAAAACAAGATGTGTTGGGTAGCAGTAAACCAAGAATGTAAAAAGTCGCCTAGAAAACACATGTTTGTAGCAATAGAGGTTTTAACAAGATTGTTGGAAGATATGGAAATTCCTTTTGCCCATTCTTAATCCATATTGAATGCTACAATTGTGGAAATCTAGGGCACAAGAGAGTAGGCTGCAGATATGAGAAGAAATAGTACACTTCTCAGAATATGCATGCAAATGTAGTGTTATAGACATATTTCAACACTGCAACCCAAATCTTATATGTCCATAAACCAAGGGCTTCTAAGTCCCTAAAAGTGTTGCTTCATACCCTAAAGGAACAAGGTCAGCTGATTACATCATCTCCCAGAAGTTCTCCATGAAAAACTACTCAAAAATGGTCAAAACTAGACCATCTCACCTGCTCCATGGTCAAAGTGTGATGCATCCCACCTAAAGCACATGGGGGGTGTGATGCATACTGAAAATACCTTCTATGGGGTTCTATGGGCGAGAGTAGACAAATGGCAGAGACAGCTTGCAAGGCGGATGATCATGGAATCTTCCAGAAACTTCTCCTGTGACACTTGCCCCTCTGAATTTGCCTAGGGATGTGTAAGAGATCATGAAATATCCAAGTGGAATTGAGAAATATCAAAGAAATGACACTAATCAAAAACCCAAAAGCTGACTCACCTACCTGCAAACATCTATATATGGATCCCTCATCCTAGAGATCTAGAGGCTGGAATTTTGCATCTTGTAAGGAAGTGTTGTTGGTTTCTTTGTGGAACATCATAGTGTTGGGTGATCTAGCTTTTCATGAGGTGAAGAAGGGATTTCATGCTGGGAGAATGGCTCTAGGTCAGATCAATGGGTTGTAATCCTCTCTTCTACTCTTTCTACCAATAAAGCTATTTGAGTTTTCCTCCATATTCTTGTATGTTTGAGTTGATATATGCATTTGTATGGTCAATATATATCTGATCCTATATTTTTTATGATTGTAGATCTCTATGCTTTGATGGTATTATGCTGCTTTGACTCTACAAGTGTTCTTTGAAGTGGGACAAGCGAGGAAGGAGCAACAAAGATCTGTCAAAGGGGTGAGGAAACAAGAAAGGAGCAGGGTGGAAGACTGAGGTTGGTACTCTCTACTTCTCTCTCATCTACTTCTAATAAAGGAAAATGCAAGTAACTTTAGTTTGTTTGTTTCTAAGATAGCTACCCGTCTTAGTGGGACTAGCAGCTCTGAATGGACACTAGTTTTCCTGATAACAAAATGGCGACTCCAGTGGGGAGCGAATAGCTTGTTTGATTGTTCCTAGTTTGTTTACTTTATAAACTACATACGGATCCTGAAGTTACGCCAGCTAGCCTTCGAATTGCTTTTGCTATGCAAATGCAAAGTAGATAAACGTTGCTTCAGTCAATCTCCAGGTTAGTTTATGAATTAAACATCTGACTTGCAAACATGCTAAGTGCCCCGGTGGTGGCTCAAGTAACCTTATTAGATCAACCCCTATGTTTTGTATTTACTAACGATCATTAGCTCAGCCTAAATCCCTAAAATAAGCTACAAACTGTGACCAAAAACCAAGTTAAAGTCTCGTACCTGGACCATCGCACTGTCTCCTTTTGACAGTCTGGATGCATCGCACCTCCTGTGTGTTGTAGGTGAGATGCATCCCTATTTCCTTGTGTTACAGGTGCGATGATCAGATAAGACTGTTTTGCCTCCAAAGTTTGGTTTTTCTTCATTCTATTTAGCTTTATTCAAGAGTTTTGTTGTCTGTGATCAATATACCACTGTTGAAACTCCCTTCCTTTGCATTATTCAGCCTCCATTGTACAAAGAATTGTGAATGTTTTTATGTATTTTTCGCCATTTACAGTTCTCCTTTACAAGAAGTAGCTTAATCGAACTGTCATATTTTGATTTGAAAGTGTCGCAAGTGTCATTTTCAGTAAAAGAAAAGAATCCTCCTCTTTTTGATAATCAATTAAATTGTTACTCTTGTATTTGATTTCAATTAATAGTATTTCAAGTGTCGAAAGCAGTTTTCAATTCAAAATTGCAAAGTGTCGTCCTTATCTTCCTTTCATCTTTTGAAAAGAAAATTGTTAATACTGTCGCTTTGAAAAGACAATTCAGATTTGTACTTAGCATTCTTTTTGTCATTCACACATTAAGAAAGCAGAAAACAAATACATGCATGTGCATTTGCATTTAGACTGCTTGTGGAAATTGGTTTAGGACAGTGCATCTTAGTGTGTGCTCTTTCCCCTATGTTGAAAGAATTTTGCTTCTCTTTCCTTAGTAGCTAGGATTTTCATTGCAAAAAGTGAAATAAATGACTATTTATCATCTTAGATTACATATTTAGGAGTTGCATATCTACATCACATGGTGGACCTTAAAGGCAAACCTCTTAAGAAAGATCAACTGTAAAATAAATTTTAATGAACATAAAAACGCTTTGGAACCTAACGCACAACATTTAGAAGTCTAGGCTAGAGACGTATTCCAGCATCGTAAAGCTTGGTAATTATCACTTTTATCGTAGGTTGGGTGTTTCCTCCTCTTTGAGACGACAAGTGCTAGTACGGACTTGTGCTCCCAAGTACCATCAATTATATATTGGGAGACCACAATAGGCTACCTCCTTTATCCTTAGGAAGTTGTGTCTGCCACCCTATCAATCTCAATGCACTGAACACAACATTCGGGAAGATTGACTGCCGTACCGTAAAAAATATTCTACATTTTTGCGATTGGTTTGGTAATCCCTCTATCTAGATTTCTAGAGCAGTCACTTTCGTTCCTTTTCAGACTCCTTAAAAGAAAAGGTCCATCTGAGCACTTGTCACTTCAGGATCATT
>APFE030882217.1:0-47068 GCA_000404065.3 Pinus taeda | reverse complement strand
GCTTCCACTTGGAGAATGATGATCTCTTACTCATCCCTGGTCGAAAATAGAGAGGCAAGTGTTAGAGCGGAAGCTTCTGGAAGATTCCATGATCTTCCACCTCGCATTTTTGTCTCTGTCATTTGTCCATTCTCGCCCATCGCACCCTACAGAGGAGCAAATCAGTATGCATCGCACCTTGTACACTGGGAAGGTGATATGCATTGCACCCTCTGCATTGAGCTTTCAATATGGTCCAGTTTTGACCATTTATGAGCATTTTTCAGTGGGGAACTTCTGGGAGATGATGTAATCAGTTGACCTTGTTCCTTTAGGTAGTGAAGCAACACTTTTAGGGACTTAGGAGCCCTCAGTTTATGGACATTTATGATTGGGGTTGAAGTGCCCAAAAATGTCTATAACAGTTGCCCCCTAAAGCATGAGGTCGTTAATCTTTTTGATGTCGGGTGAAATGCTTTACTATGAGGATCTGAAGTTTTTCCGAGCTGGGAGGTGACCTGTAATACATTATTTTGACAACATTTTTTCATGATCTAGCTAAGGCGGGCATTCCCATGCTCAGCTTTATAAACTCATTTTCATGTACATAGGATAGACGATCGTCTGTGTGACAAACTGATGATATGGACACATCATCCTTTGATTTGGATGGTCATCTGTTCGGCAATGATGTACACTAGACGTTTTTATATTCTTGAATATATCGCAGCCCGGATGGATGAAACTAGATCCGGGGTCTCAAAACTCATCCAATCTTCACTCGGAGTACAAATCAATTCACGTGAAAAGTGTTTTGGAGTCGAACATAGAAAGACATCACCTAATTACCAACCAATGATGTAAGTTGTTAATAGGCGTGAGAGGAATCACCAATAATGACAATGATCCTCAAGGTACTACAGTACAATTTACGTGGTGTGAAAAAGGACTTGGCGTTGAACGCCATGCAAAATCTCTCGATCGAAGGCCATTGATGTAAACTTGTCGCCGATAGTGAGAAACTTGCCATTGAGGCATGCAAGCTTCAAAGTACTGAAAGGGTTGTTCCTAAGTCAACTTCTTGGATAATGAGTTGATGTTGACACGAAGCGACCCGTCACAGGAGGGCCTTAATGAATCCCACATCAACGACACAGAACGAGGAAAATGATCTTGGAGGTGAAAACAAACTGACGATACAGGGTTCAGGGTGGCGGCCATGAAGGAATGAAGCATGGATGTATTGCAGTGGGTGAGACACAGGTGAATTGTCTGAATGACTACTCTTGAACATATCAGTGACACTGACGATGGATTGGTAGCATTAACCCCAAAGATGGATGGTGTGATGGACCAATGGTGATGACCAGTGAACAGAACAACCCAACCCAACATGGATGCGGAAGGAAAGTGTCATGTTCAAGAGCGACTTGCTACCAATAAAGTTTCTTCAAGTTTTCTTCCCAATTTTCCACAGTCATTGCTGACCAGTACGTCTTTATTTTTTTCAAGCTTGAGGAAGATAACATATGCTTGTTCTATAATCTTCCCTTCGGGCGAACCTGTCGCTATATTTTAGCGAGCCTAGCGATAGTGAAACTCGTTCTCGTCCATTTGGATGAGTCTGTCACTATTTGGTTTTAATGAGTTTAACGACAAAGATAACTCAATCTCTTTCAATTTTAGAGAGTCTAAAAGAAGTGGAAAGAAGACTTTGAAGATTCTCTTTCATTGTATAATCCCTTAAGTCCAAAAAAGCGTAAAATAATACGAAAGGGATGAATTTTCGATAGTTTTAATGAGCCAAACAAGACAAGCGCTCAATCTTTTTGTGTAATAATCCCTCAGGTCCAAAAAGATTAAAATCTAGAGGAGGGATAGCACTTCCGATGCCTTTTTAACGAGCCGGAGAGGCCAATCACTCAGCAATATTTTCATATTTTACGATTCAGGTGAAAATAGCTTAAAGAAGAATCGTTTTCGAGGAACGAGTGATAGTTTCGGGTAGCAGCTAATTCCAGGTAAGATTTGGAATTTTCCAATCATGGTAGTGTCACAAGGATGGCTAGCAGAATCACTCTTTGTAGATGTTCCTCGAAGGGGTAAACAATCATATGGGGGTGAATGATCGGCTAAAAATAGAGTGGAGGTGATAGCGAGAACACGACCAAGGCTCAAAAGCTGGTGATAAGGCATTCATAATGGTTATTTACCGGTTCATTTTTTAATGAGCTTAAACGCTGGGGGAAACACTTGCTCATGACTTATGTTTATTTTTTGACAAGCTTGAACTATGTGCTAAAACTGCTCGTGGAGAGTTTATTTTTAACGAACTTGAACTCTGCAACAACATTGCTCACCATGATGGTCATTAAGTTTTTGATTTACCCTTAGCATTTCGTTCTTCAAATATTATACAACTTGTTCATTTGCTTCATCAAACCGATTAGAAATGAAAACATATGTTTGATAAATGAGTTAAAAACACTAATATTTTACTTGAATTACATGCATAGTAAATTAAAAGTGACTTTTACCTCTCATTTTACTATTTCATTTGAATTTGGTTTGTTGGAGCTTTGGAGGTGCTTTTCCCCCTTGATTTTCACCAGCAGATTCCAGGAGATTCTGTGGACGATTCTCAACGCCGTTCGGACCAGGTAAGAGTTAAACTTGTGCTCTTTCATTGCATGCCTTTCATTTTGGTTTCTGAGCTTGTTTCCTTGTCCTACTGAACCCCTGGGGTTTGAAGAAATCGCCTTAGGATCATTGCACCCTTCCTTAGTCGAAAGGTGTAATGCATACTGATATCTCTATTGACTAGTCAATATGCATCGCTCCTAGTACACTTGTTGGGGTGCGATGGGTGCAGGGAGGAAAATTTTTGCATAGCTTCCTCATTAAAGTTTTTCCTGTTTTCACCAAATGAAGATCCTGACTCTTCCCTTATTTGCTTTTGAGAGATTCATCAGAGCAAAATGGTTGTTACATGGTGAGAACGTGAGCATGAAGAAGAGGACATTGTTGCTTTACATGATCCGGGCACAGTAGCTGCATTACGGAACTGTGGCCTGCTGAAGTTTTTCCGTATCTCTAGCCTGAGGCAACAAATTAGTTTGTTGCAGTATTTCCTCAATGCCCGGGATCCTATCAACCAGGTATTCCAGAGTAAAGGAGGTTGCCCCCTCGAAGAGGCTGAATTCTAAGGCATTGATCTATCTTTTCTATCTTTTCTTGAGCTGGTTTCATAACAACTATGCACTAAAACTGCTTGTGGAGGGTTTATTTTTTAACGATCTTGAACTCTGCGACAACATTGCTCGCGTTGATGGTAACTGATTTTTTAATTTACCCTTAGCATTTCGTTCTTTCAAATATTGTAGTACCTGTTCATTTGCTTCATCAAACTGATTAGAAATGAAAACACATGCTTAACTTGAACTGAAGGTGTTCAATTGGTGTGATGCAGTACTTTCTGTGATGAAAGAACAATTGACCAAGGTGAAGAGTGGTAGATCCATGAACTTTGGTTATGGTTCTATTTTGACCGCTTTCGCCTTGGAGAGAATCCCACTGATGCAGCCGCAGTACATTTCACTTGGCCTACCTCCACGGACCAAACCACGGATGCAGAGATGGGTCGATCTCATGTCTCCGCACGCTGGTCAACCCCAGATTTATTTTTCTAAGACCTTCATCGAGTGGTTTTACCGTCAGGAGATGGTTTATGCCAGGTTCCCATATGTTGGTATGGATTCCTAGGTGATCCGGATTTGGTGCTGCCGGTTGGTGAGCAGTGGGGTGCCATGGGTAATTCTTTTGACCATATATTTGTCCATTGTCCTTTATAATGTTCTTCTATTCTTATGATCAAAACTAATCAAAACTCATGTGCTCATGCAGATGTTGGCCCAGTTCGACCAGCAGTATGCCGTAGAGACCCAGTGACCGCTCCAGTAGGAGAGGCTGTTGGGAGGGCCATCCTTCACGACCTTGATGTGGTCGAGACTCTTTCGGCACTACAGGACCAGATCAAGGGCCTTACTCTTGGTATCCCAGATGTGAGGACCGATGAGCTGCCTTTGCAGTTGCAGCGACATACCACTGGAGTGCCGAGTTGATGGACTAGGCTCTTACGCATGATTGCACAGGCAGTGACTTGTTATCACCAGCATCATTAGACTAGGGTGACCCCTAGAATTTTGAGCTTTGGGTCATTTGACCAATTTTGTCTTGGTTACAAAACATTATGTACAGACTATAAACAGTTATGAAATATATTTTTGATTTTCGGAGCATTATCTTGGTTAAGTTACATAATCCTGCTGCATATATTGATGTGATGCTTCTTTTTATAAATGTTGCAAATGTCTATCTAACAGATAATTTGCCGATCAGTCTATTAATGTGTTTAAACTTCTGGAAATATGTTGATATTGGATGAAATTGAACTGTCTTTCCAAAATTTTGACCCTTAGGAACATGCGATAGATAGTTGGATTTCGTACAACATAGATGCCAGTGAGTTGTAGAATGACGAGCTGTGAGTCTAGTCTGACGACAAGTCGGCATATACTATGTGTGATGGCATCGTAAAGGAGTTCTATTAATGCATTGTACTCAATGATATTGTTCATAGACCGAACAATACGTACTCCTTTGAAACTTACTAGCTCACCGCTGGGATTGAAAATGGCCCATGCCACGGAAGACAGATTCCGCGAGCTACGACTTGCTCCATCGGCATATCCAACGAATGATTCCAGTAGGTTCGACATCTGCAACGAATGAAAAAAGTGGATTACTTAACCAAATTAAATGCTCTTGGCGAAAACAAAAATGTAACAAAAGCACAAATACTACTATGCGAGATCAAGCATAGTAGCGTTTGAGGTACAACCCATTGCGAGGTTGCGCCAGTGGAATCCCATCATAGTCCATCAACTCGTAGGCTCCTTTTGCTAACATTCATTTAACAATATAGGGACCCATCCATAACGATTTGAATTTTCCTGCTCCCAATTTATCAGATTCCTGGTCATAAAGTAACACCAGGCCACCCTCTGAGAAGACACGAGGTTTGACATTCTTGTCGAACTGTGCTTTGACTCATTTCTTATCAGCCTCGTTAGCCGAAGCTGCATCACGACGGGTTTCATCCAAATGGATTAATTCCAAGAAAAGAGCCTCTTCTTTTGAGGTTCCGTGGAGAAGGTCGACTGCGAGTTTGAGGGACGAGATTTCACATTGAACCGGTAAGATTGCTTCGAGACCATACACCAATTGAAAAGGTGTGAATCCGGTTGCATTTCTTACCGATGTCCGGTATGCCCACAAGGCCAAGTACAGGATTAGGTGCCAATCCCGTTTGTGGACTCTGATCATCCTTTACAACATGCGCTTTAGGAATTTGTTGATTGCTTCAACTTGTCCGTTAGCTTGCGGATAGTACGGAGTAGAGCTGTCGTGGGACAGTCATAATTTGGCAGCCAACTCAACCATCATGTGATTTCGAAAATGTGATCCATGATCTGTGGCTATGGCCTGTGGAACACCGAATCTGGAGACTACGTGATTGAAAAAGAAAAGGGTAGCCGTTTCGCCACTGTTGTTTAATGTAGGCATCGCCTCGGCCCATTTGGTAAAATAGTCCACCATGACTATTATGTACCCATGCCCCTCGGTCGAGGTGGGGCTATAGGTCATGAAATCTATGCCCCATTTGGTGAATGGCCCAACAGCTACTACTGGTTGCAGCGATGTGGGTGGTCTTCTGGTTTTGCTATCGAAAATTTAGCAAGCATGACAACTTCTAACTGCGGTTATGCAATCTTTGAACATTGTTGGCCAGAAGTATCCTGCTCGCAAATTTTTTTGCGCCGTAGCATAACCAGATTGATGCCCCCCACATGCGCCTGAATGACAGTCATTTAGGACTTTTTCGGCCTCCTCAAGGGTGAGGCACCTCCGCAAAACTGTATCAATACCACGACGGTAAAGAGTATCACCGACGATCACATAGTCTTTTGCTTGGTATTGAATATGTCGCTGTTCGGAGCGTGAGGTATTAGACCTGTATGTTTGTTTCTGGAGATAAATGACTATATCTCCGTACCACAAATCGCTTGAATATATCAGAAACAAATTTTCATCCACGATTGCTTCTTCGGATGTTGCATCGTTGGATGACGATGGGAGATCGCATAGTAACTCCGCGAATACCAGGGCTTTCTTTGATTTGGATTTCTTGAATTCCAAATCAAACTCTTGTATAATTGCAATCCATTTTGAATATTTTCCCCCCAGCAACTACCGCGACAATATATAAGTCATGGGGTTGCAATATGATAAAATGGTAGTTTTCCTAAAGAGGACATAGTGTCGAAATCTCTGTATCGCTTGAACAGCTACGAGGGCGAGCTTTTCAATGTAGGAGTATTTCATTTCTGTATCATTTAAGTTTCGGCTTAAATAATATATAGGATGTTCAATTCCATTGTCTTCTTGAACTAGAACCATTGCTATGGTCATATCTGCTGCAGTTAGATATAGGTTAAAGTCTTTTTGATAATCAGGAGCATACATTAATGACACTTGTATTAGATATTTCTTTAAAGCATCAAAGGAGGCTTGCGCGACCTGGTCCCAAATGAAGGGTACATCCTTTTTCAAAAGAAGAGTATAACCTTTAGCTAGTTCGGCGTAATTTGGAATGAACCTCCTGAGGAAATTTGCTTTCCCTTGGAGTTTCTAAATCTGAAGTAGGCTTGAAGGTGGAGGCAAATCGATGATTTCCTGAACCTTGTAAGGGTCAAGACGAATCCCATCCTTTGAGACAACAAAGCCAAGTAAACGACCAGAATTGACACAAAACACACATTTGTGCAGATTGAGCCTTATCTTGTAGTGTCGACAATGTAGAAATATTGCTCTCAAATGGCGCGGATGATCTCCACTTTCACGAATGAGTTGGGAGATCATCGAGATAAGGTTGAATGATGTTTTTGATGTCATTGAAAGCATAGTTCATTTCTCTCTAAAAATTTTCCCCTGCGTTCTTCAAACCAAAGGGTAGCTTGCAATATGCGAATGTGCCCCACGAACAAATGAATGCAGTCTTTGACTGGTCCTGTGGGCGGATATTATACCTAGAAAAACCATCCATAAATGAAAAAATTTCACATATGGTGCATTCATCAATTATCTGGTTGATAAAGGGTGTATGGTAGTTGTCTTTCGGACAAGCTTGATTTACATCCTTGTAATCGACGCACACTCTAATCGTTCCTTGTTTTTTCATCACAGGAACAATATTCAATACCCAATCGGTTAGAGGAACGGGGTAAATGAAACCAACATGGAGGAGTTTCTCAACTTCCGCCTTGATGGCAATGGCTTTCTTGTGGTGCACCTTCCTTAGCCGCTGTCATACCGGTTTGACATCTGGATACATCTTAATCTTGTGTTCAACTATGCTCGAGTCAATACCTGGCATTTCATCATATGACCAAGCAAAGACATCTCTAAACTCATGAAAGAGAGTGTTATACATTTCCAATTCAGAAGAAGAACAATATTTTCCAACATGAATGTTCTCTACAACATCTGTTTTGCTTGAGATATTTATGGCAATAGTCTCTTCGATATTGGATAGGTTTCTCTCGGAATCCACTGTGTTTACAGTATTTGTCAGAAAGTCAAATACTGAAGGATGGTGTAGGTCGCCAGAATTATCTTCTTTCCAAGTCGGAAGATGGGAACGATGGTGGTAATCTTCCCATGGTGCCCCATCAATCATCATCAATTAAATGATTCCTTCGTCTGTAGAGTGTACTTGCGACCAAGGATCTGAAGGGGTGCCATATTCCTTAGACCTATCTATCCAAACGCTTGATGAGCGTTGATGTTGGTTTGCCTCCCATGCTGAGAACATTGATTGCTATAATATTTCCAGTGGGGTTAGAGGCAAAACCTGTGAATGATCCATTTTAACATCATTTTCTGACATCTTTTGAATGGAAGATATCATATTGCAGGTTCCTACATTAGCCACGTCCGCCAAATTGGTAGGAGGCGGTAGGGTAAAAGTTCCCATTAACGTAGGGTATTTTAGTAGGCCTACTCCGATATTATGAAGCATGCTAGGGCTTCCATGGATCATTGGAATGCTTCCCGTAACTTACGAACTGTTGGGGAGAAAAGTTTGTTGGTCGATGATTGTAATTCCTCCTTCGGAAGGAAATGAAATTTTCCTAAAGTAGGTTGACACAACAACTGCCATGGCATATATCTAATGTCTTCCAAGTAGGATGTTGTAATCAAGATTCCTATCGATGACTTCAACATTGATTTCTACTATTTTTCCCCCCAGTTCGACTTGCAAGTTACTTAGTATCCCATACGGGGTGTATGTTCGTCCATCAAATGCTTTTAATGTTATTGATGATCGCAACAAAGATAGAGACCCCAGAGTTTTCCAGCAACTCATCGACATGATACATGTGGATGCCCCCTCATCAATAATTGTTCTATGAATAGTTTTGTTGAGGGCTTTCACTTGAATGAGGAAAGCTAGTTGAGCTGGTAACTGAGGGTCGTATCCTTTATGATTAAAAGATACAAGATTGGAATCTGTTGGGTCAATCCCACCTATTGCTGATAATAAAGCCTGCTTTTGGGAGGGAAAATTTTGTAGTACCTCAAGAGTCGACATCACGGATGGTGATTGAGCTAAATCCTCCACTATATTATAGTGTTGTGCTGCTCGGGCACGAGGATTAAATGTCGATTTGTGTACTACTCCCTTTGGTGGTTTTATTGTTAATTCAGGAATGATGGGTGGAACGACTTCTATTGAAGTCGTTGTTGAACTACTAGGTTGATCTTTATCCTTGTTTTTCAACATCTATGGATTCCTGTAATCTTATTCCTTGTCGTTATTAGAGCATTATTCAGTTGCTTCAAGACTGACAACATTAGCACTTGGGACGAGGAAGCATTTTCGCTAGTAAGCAGATTTGTTCCTGGGCTTGGAAATGGATCCATCAGTACAGCCGAGGTTTTTGAACTTTTGAAAGATTTTCTAAGTTCTTCTTTATATGGACACTCCTTGGTCCAGTGATCCTTGTCACATATATGACATGGATTTTTTTATTTCACATTCCCAGAAGGGTTTGCAAAAGATTTTCTAGGAGACGAGTCTCCCTGGTTTTTCTTCTTCCCTTGTTTTTTCTTCTTGCCTCCTGGCTGCTTGGTTTCTTTCCCTTTGTCTGTTGACAAGGCATTTACTTCTAAGGCTAGAAGTTCCTCATTTGCATCTTGACTCAAAACCGTGCGAGCCTTTTTTGATGTGGCCTTTGTGGTTTTAGTGCTTGTCATACTTATCACACCATCGCCAGCATGAGAGTCTTTGTTTGATTTAGGAGGCGTAGGAATGGAGAATTCTGGTCTAGGAGCGTCAGGGATTTTATCGTAGAGCATGCCAGACTAAGTATAGATCAAGTCTAGATATTGTGCATGAGCAATAACTTGCTCTTCAGTGACGACTCCCCCCTTTGCCACATCTTTTGTAATTGTGAGTAACAGTGAATTAATAAACCATTCAGCCAATAGCTGATCAGGAACATATGTTTTTACCATTCTACGACGACGTCGCCACTCATGAATATGATCGGATAAGTGAGTGGCTGTCGTTTGTTTGAAATTGGTAAGCAGCTCAGTTCCTGTTTCGTACCTAATAGGTAAGTGAAAATGGGTTAAAAAGGCTGTGGCTAGGGCAATGAAGTTATCAAATGAAGCTCTAGGCAGTTTGATATACCACTCTACTGCCGAACCAGTTAACATGCGTTGAAAGAGGCGAAGCCGAATCAAATCATCATTGGGAGTGTTTGACAAACACCATAGATGAAAGTTCATCACATGATTCGATGGGTCTTCACTCAGATTTCCATGAAATTTAGGAATATCCGATGCAAGTTTATGCAGAATCGTCAGCCACCAAGGGGCGTAGGCAATTGGATCGTTCGTTAGTCGACTTAGATCCGATAACTCTAGAGTTGCCACAAAGGGCAACTGTTGATTCAGGCTTGGTTGAGCATACCTAGGATAAGACAGAATCATTTGAACAGTCGGTCTTTGCATACCAGCATAATGCATTTGATGTTGGTAACTTTGGTAAGGTTGATGGGCATAACCATTATGATATGGTTGATATTGCTGCCCATTACTTGCAAAGACTTGTTGCTCATATCCTTGGTAAGCCTGCTGGAATTGCAGTTGTTGGTATTGTACCAGCCATGGTTGTGAAGCCATGGACTATTGTCCAGTACTGATTGTTTGACCAAGATGGGGATTGGTGTTCCCTGTTTGAACCTGTGCTATTCCACTAGTGGGTGACTGTGGATGTGTCGGAGGTACAAGAGATTGTTGTATGGCAACCTGTGAAACTTGAGGTTGGCATACAATTGGTGACGCTTGCACTTGTGATACTGCCACAATAGCCGACATAGTGGGGATGTTAGTCATAGGTGAACTTTGTTGTATTGAGCATACAACTCTTGGTTGTTGAGACAGGATTGGTACCCAACTGCTAGTCGAGATTCCAGTATAACACAAATTTTATTGCGAACTCATGCATGGTTGTCCTTCTGGGGAAGACAATGAAAGGGTATTGTGGAGCACTTGAAAGGTATGCTTTTGACAAGAAATTTATTGGATTTTCAGTAATATTTGTAACCTTTTCTACATTGTGAATTCAAAAGAGATAAAGGATTTTAATAAAATGTGCAAGAATTAACAAGGGAAGCTCAATCACTAATAATTGTCGTTTTTCTATGCAGGGAGAAGTGGAAGCAAGGAGTTGCCATCCAAAAGCGAAAAGCAGAGGAAGAATAATTGTTGTCCCTCCAGAGGGGAACTGGATGCGAACAAGATCGAGCAAATCAGAGTTGAATAACCCAGGAAAGGAATGAGGGATATCGAATTGGTGAACGCGAGAAAGAAAAGTAAAGGATTAACCGATTGGCGAATCCCTTAGGATCTTTGATCCTGAGGGATTGTTGTTTTACTTATCTTTGTTATCTAGATACCTCCGTCGTTACTCTTATATAAAGGAACAACTTCATTGAGCAAAGGGACTACTGCTTTTATAATTTTAAGTTTCAGAACAAACTTTGATCATCGAGTCTCATTGAGACCTGGTTTATTATACATTTGTTGATGCATTAATATAAAAGACTTGGTGTTTATTTCATATCTGCGTCTGGAGTAACCTAAGGCGGTGTACCATTAGCAGCTAAGGGCCCGGCTCCGAAGGACACTTGCTTTTGTATCATTATACTGTGATTTATGTGTGGTTTTCTTATCTCTATTACTCAGTAATCTGATACATCTTTCATATGATATGCTATGCTCTGTTATGATCGATACATTAATGATTTTTCCGTGTAATGACTCCGCACTGTATAATTGGATCTCTTCAGAGTTGAATTGCGTCGTTAACCAGCTATTTCTGTGACAAAGCGTCGGTGTGAGTATTACTGTCATTGGATCCATGTGAAATAATACTTGTTCAAACTTGAAAGTAATGTTACTCTGTTTAGAAACATAGTTATATCATCCTTCATTCTCAGATTACTATATTAGTGCAAAGCGTGTATATATGGTTGATTATTGTTGTTCCATAAAGTATATTTTATCCAGTTTGCTTGAAGAGAAAATCAGAGTGTGAATCAGTTGGTTTTGACTCGCGAGATTCAGTTCTTTCGATTGTTGTTCCATTTACTGCTGTTCCATTTTACTGTTGTTCCATTTACTGCTGTTCCATTTACTGTTGTTCATTTTATTGTTGTTCCATTTCTTTTAGCTGTTCCATTTTACCTTTTGTCGTTCCATTTACTTGCCTTTGTTGTTTTGGTGTGAAAGAAGTTCTAAGGCTGTAGTGAGCCTCAGCAGACGCTGCCTAGCTCCCAGACCTATGGTCCATGCTCTAATTTCCTTTCTATCAGTTTCTAGATGGATGGGTTATTGCTTTCGTACCCTTGACTGATCAACTGTCTTGAGTGATTCTATCTTTTGGGATAGCTTAGTTATAGCTTAGCATTTGTTTACTTTTTTATTTTTTGAATGCTATACTACTAAGCATTACTCGGACGAATAGCCTCGGATTGAGTTACTCTTTGAAATAACAAAACGTTCCCAGATTGATTTATTAATGTGGAATAATTAGAGGTGTGAGAGACCCTAGTTATAGCTCTACATTTTGGCGCCGTTGCCGGGGAAAGAGTATAGCCATTTTCCCTTTACAGAGTAGTGCACAAATCTGCTAGGGGGGAGTTGGATTTTAAAAATGGAAGGTAAGAACCTGCGTACGGAGCATGTAAAAGCCCTACTCCACCATCCGCTCTCTTAGCAGAATTGCTAGTTGAATAGGATTTAGTAGTTTTTAGAGTGCATGACTAAGCAGAAAAAGCTAGAAAAGAATATCAAACCTCCAACCAAACCCAAAAAAGCCAAAGGGCTGGTGACCCTTGGCCGACCAACCTTCATAGACGAAATCTATAAGAAAACTGAATCTCAGCCGTCGGTAGGCCCCAGAAAGATTAATTCTAAATAGCCTACTAGCTCCCTTCAGGCCACAGCATTACCATCTGGAGCCTTTGCTAAGGTGCATAGTCGGACTGATGAACAGGACTTTCAAGAAATTGAAAATTCTGTGTCAGAACGACTACAGGAAGGGAATTTAAGCAACCTTTGTGAAGGAGAAGGGGAAACAGGGGAAATAGGAGAGCCAAGGTCTCCTCCTAGGATAATCCAACCGTTAAACAACCCAGATAAGGGGAGCGCGGTAAAAATTATTATTGAAGGCACCCCATTCCCTTAGATAGAAATTCCAGATAAAGGAAGTGTTATTAAAACAATCCCTGCCAAGGCCATTCCTTCTCAACCTAGGAACACCCTCCTAGAAATTCTGGAAGGTTATTGGCATATATTCAATCTTATGGCACAGAATCAGCCAAATACTCAAACTTCTACATTGCAATATCCTATAGTGGATTCTGCAGCAAATGCACCCATGAAAGCAATCCCTCTTCAACACATCCCTACGTTTCATGGACTGACATTAGAGGACCCCGATGCATTCTTATTTGAATTCGATGTGCTATGTAGAGGATATGATTACACCACTGACCCCCAGAAATTAAAATTGTTCCCCTCCACTTTGAATGGGGCGGCTCTGAGATGGTTTATGGGTTTAGGTGGTGGATTCATAAACAATTGGGAGCAAATGAAAGAATCTTTCCTAAAGAAATATCAGGATTACTGTAGGTCGAGAGAACTAAAAGATGAAATTTTCCAAATGACGGCCAGACCAAATGAAACTTTAGAAGAATACATAAATCCCCCTATGCATCACTACCTCTGCCTGATAATGTGTTGAAAACTGCATTGATTAGAGGCATGAAAGAACAGTGGATTGGAACATTAAATATCATGGGAAAAGGGGATATTCATCAAGAGAATTTTGCTGACATCATTGATTTATGCATCAGGAGTTCAAGAGGCAGCACAAGGATAAAACCAACAGAATATGATCGGTTTGTGAGAGATAAAAAAATATCAACAGAAGGAGTAACACGTGTAGAACTTGGAAATTTATTAGAAAATTTTAAAACTGATATTCTGGGGACATTAACTACACAGCTTGATATTGTGCAGGCTAAACAAAAGCAGATGGAGGCGGAACAAAATCTGGCGATTTTGTGCCCCTGATGTAGAAGAAAACATAGCCACAAGGAATGTCCACTGGATGCAGTTCAAACATGTGCTATCTGTACAAAATATCACCTTACTGAGAGCTTCCCCTCACTTCCTGGATTGAAGGTAGTATATAAGGAAGTGGAAGAAGAACCAGAGCCAGCATACTTCGTTAACCAGCGTCGCCAATGGTAACCTAGGAAATGTGGTATGTTTTCGGACCCAACTTCTTCTTTCCAGCCTCTGCAGTATAATGCTCAGCAATATAGTATGTGGCAAAACAAATCTCCACCCCCATTTCCGAACTGGTCATCACAACCGTTTCCTTCTCCAAATCCATGGATGAATCAAACAGGCCAATTCGGCTGGCCAAATTTTCCCTACGCCCCACCATATTGGCAGAATAACTCATATCCTCCACAATGGATTCCCCCTATTTCACAAGGTTCACCCTGGCAGACAAATTGGCCAAAATCGACATATCAGCCAACAGGAACTATTCCACTCCCTCAACCGACTATGCCAGCCTTGCAACAAAACCCCCAGTCTAATCTGAGACTGCAACTCCCAGCCCAACCTAATCCCAATCCCAATAATAGACCGGTCCAATCCCTCCAAATCATAGAAACATCAGAAATCGGACCTGACCTAAGGGAGTGCAATGATCTTCAGTTAAGATCTGGACGTATAATAGAAACAGAGGGAGACAAAACAGTTCACATTGAAGATCAGTTACCAATAGAACAACCGTTATAACAAGAGGGTGTAAATAAGGAACAGACCCATCATCAAGCAAGTACATCGTCTCCTCCTTTCCCGGAACGATTAGTCATACCACGACCGGTGAAATATCCAGACTTTGACATTCTGGGAGAGCTACAAAACCTATACATAAGAATTCCATTCCTCCAAGCCATTCAAGACATTCCTATATACGCAAAAACTATAAAAGAATTGTGCATAAAAAAATCAAGTAGGAATACAACCACTAACCCAAGAGTCCAAGTAGTCGGTACTTTATCTGACTTGTTATCAGGAAAAGAGGCACCCATTAAATACGAAGATCCCAGAAATCCAATTGTAACCGTGAAAATCTATGGTCAAACCCTGACTAATGCTTTAGTTGATCTAGGAGTTGCAATCAATATTTTGACAACCTCTACCTGCCAAAAGCTCGGCATTACATCAGTAGAACCTACTTCTACTTTGCTAGAATTGGCAGACCGATCTGTAGTTCGACCGGAAGGCAGTCTATACGATGTCATGGTTTCTATATATTCCTGGGAATATCCAACCGATTTCCTGATAATTAATCCAAAAACCCAACTGGATGGACATCCGCTAATTCTAGGAAGACCTTGGCTTGCTACTGCCGATGCTTACATTGGTTGTTGGCAGGGAAACATGACCATAACTAAAGGACCAGACATTAAAAATCTAGTTCTATATCCTCCAGCATAGCCAAGCCTTCCAATGATCAAAACTAACCAGCATCCTGTGTCATACCTTACTAACAATATCAGATCCCAGTCAAACTGAATCTAGACCTCACACACAGTGTTTCATGATAGAAGCAGCGTTTGATAGTGAGCTAGAAGAAGACCCTTTGAAAGATGAACATGACCAAACAATACCAGTGACTGTCGTTGCCAACAGTAAAGTAGTGGAAATTGAACCAGGTAAGACTCTAAATATCAATGCCAACGTTACACTGAACCAAGAAACAAAGCTCGTCCATCTGTTACGAAAATATCAAGGAGCATTTGCGTGGGATTACCCTGATATGAAAGGGATTAATCCTCAATTATGCACCCACCACATCTATATAGAAAAAGATGCAAGACCTGTTCATCAGCCGCAAAGAAGACTCAACCCCCATCTAAAAGAGGTTGTAAAAGCCGAACTCCAGAAACTTTTAGATGTTAATTTTATCTATCCTATTTCCGATAGTAAATGGGTCTCTCCCCTGGTGGTGGTACCCAAGAAAAATGGAAAATGGAGGATTTGCGTGGATTATAGGGAGTTAAATAAAGCCACACAGAAGGATCACTTCCCTCTCCCATTCATAGACCAAGTATTGGACACTTTAGCAGGAAAGAAATTCTTTTCTTTCCTGGATGGCTTCAGTGGATACAACCAAATCCAAATTGCCCCTTAAGACCAGGATAAAACTACCTTTAATTGTCCTTGGGGAACGTTTGCTTATCAAGTTCTACCCTTCGGCCTATGTAATGCTCCTGCTACATTCCAAAGGGTTGTCCTTAGCATCTTTGCAGATTTAATAAATGATGGACTCGAGGTGTACATGGATGACTTTACACCATATGGAGATGATTTTGATCCAGCTTTAGATACTCCAGAAAAAGTCCTACAACGTTGCATCACTACCAGGCTTTATCTAAGCCACGAAAAATGTTATATGATGATGACAGAAGGGCTCATTTTAGGGCACTATGTTTCAGCAGCTGGCATCCAGGTAGACCCAGCCAAAATCCAAATTCTTTTTCTTATCCCTACCCCCACTACTCAAATAGAGGTACGCAGTTTTCTTGGATTTTCTGGGTATTACAAACGATTTATAGAACATTACTCACATATTGTTGCACCTCTATATTGTCTAACTGGTAATGTTGATTTCTTGTGGACAGAAAAATGCGACCATACTTTCAAGGAATTAAAGAAGCTTGTATCAACAGCCCCAGTCCTTCGAGGACCAAACTGGAATTTACCATTCCAAATATCATCTGATGCCTCGGATACAGCAATCGGTGCAGTCCTGGGGCAAGAAGAGGATAAAAAACCATATGCTATCTATTATATCAGCAAAAATTTATCCTCTGCCGAATTGAATTATACTATCACTGAAAACGAATTCCTGGTTGTAATACATGCTATTAATAAGTTTAGACATTATATCACAAGTTATCCCCTTATGTTATATACAGATCATTCTGCTATCAAATATTTGGCAAATAAACCTGTTACAAATGCTAGAATAACCAGATGGTTGATCTTATTGCAGGAGTTTGATATCACAATCAAGGATCGACCTGGCAAGGAGAACCTTGTAGCCGATTTTCTCTCACGAATACCAAAATCAATTGAAACAGCAGCAGTGGAAGATCAATTTCCTGATGAGCACCTGTTTGTTGTTGCTGTTCGAACACCCTGGTATGCTGATGTCGCCAATTACCTTGCGGTAGGTAAGTTACCAAAACACTTAACCCCTCAGGAATGTAAACAGATTGTTCAGAAGAGCACTCGATTTTCGTGGATTGGGAGCTATTTGTTCCACATAGGGGCAAACATGCAAATTAGGAGATGTATTCGAGAAGACGAAATTTTCGACATTTTAAAAGCCTTCCATGACGGACCATGCGGGGGACACTTTTCTGAAAAGAGAACAACACATAAAGTATTGCAGACAGGATACTATTGGCCTACAATTTTCAAAGATGCGAAAAAATTTGCCCAAGCCTGTGACAGCTGCCAGCAAGCAGGACGACCTGGCCAAGCTGACGAAATGCCTCTGAGACCACGATTATTCATTGATCCATTTGAACGATGGGCTCTTGATTTCGTTGGGCCCATTAATCCATCATCAAATCAGAGGACATACATTCTGGTGGCGACAGACTATGTTACTAAATGGGTTGAGGCTGAATCATTGCCTAAGGCTACAAAAGATTCTGTAATACAATTCTTGTTCCATTTGTTTGTATGTTATGGACTTCCAAGAGAACTAATTACAGATGGTGGACCACAATTTGTTGGAAATAAATTAGCTGCAACACTTAACAATTATCATGTCCACCATAAAATTACTACCCCATATCACCCGCAGGCAAATGGGCAAGTAGAAAGTAGCAATAAGGTAATAGAATCAATTTTAACAAAAGCCATTGCATCGCATAGGCGTGATTGGGCCGCTCGATTACCTAAGGCACTGTGGGCTTATAGAACCACATGGAGAAGTACCACAGGCTATTCACCCTATCAATTAGTGTTTGGAAAACAACCTATCTTCCCCATAGAATTCGAAATCCAAACGCTACGAACTGCACAAGAAGTCGGCCTAGGTCTGAGTGAGGCACAAATCAATCGATTACAGTAGATTAATGAATTGGACGAAATCAGGCTCTCTGCATTACAAAATACAGCATTGATTCAACAGCAGCGAGCTAAATGGCATGATGCACTTATCAAGAACAAAGTCTTTCATGAAGGAGACTGGGCTCTGTTATACGACTCGCAGTTTCAGGACTTCCCAAGGAAACTTCAGACTCGATGGTTAGGACCATATGAAATCCAGAAGGTACATGACAATGGGACCCTTACCTTGATCACAATTGACGGTTTTGGATATGCATTCAAAGTAAATGGCCACTGAGTTCGTCTCTATTGAAAGCCACTCACTCGGGAATCCTTCTGTCAGCAGCTACGACAAGATACTGATATCGAAATTTTAGGAGAGGAAGCGAAATCTTCCTCACCTATAACTTAAGGAATTCATTTTTTTTTCATAACTTGTAAATAACATCTTGTATATATGCTTTCTTGATTCTCTGTTTGCATTCTAAGTCTTTTTGCTATTCCTTTTCAAAAGGAACAACACTTGAGTGTTTCTGTTGTTCCTCTTCAAAAAGGAACAGCATTGGCGTGTTTTTGCTGTTCCTTTTCAAAAGGAATAGCATTTGTGTCTTTCTGTTGTTCATTTTCAAAAGGAATATCATTTGTGTGTTTTTACTGTTCCTTTTCAAAAGGAACATCATTTGTGTGTTTTTGTTGTTCCTTTTCAAAAGGAACAGCGTTTGTGTGTCTTTGTTGTTCCTTTTCAAAAGGAACAACACTTGTGTGTCTTTGTTGTTCCTTTGCAAAAAGGAACAACACTTGTGTGTCTTTGTTGTTCCTTTGCAAAAAGGAATAGCACTTGTGTGATTTGATGTTCCTTTGCGAAAAGGAACAGCATGTGTGTGTCTTTGCTGTTCCTTTGCAAAAAGGAACAGCACTTGTGTGATTTTGCTGTTCCTTTTCAAAAGGAACAACACCTGTGTGATTTTGTTGTTCCTTTTCAAAAGGAATAGCACTTGTGTGATTTTGTTGTTCCTTTTCAAAAGGAATAGCACTTGCGTGTTTTTACTATTCCTTCTGAGAAGGAACAGCATTTGAGTGTTTTGTTGTTCCTTCTCCGAAGGAACAGCATTTGAGTGCTTTGCTGGTCCTTTTCAAAAGGAACAACACTTGAGTGTGTCTGCTATTCCTTTTCAAAAAGAACAACATTTGAGTGTCTTTGTTGTTCCTTTCTCAGAAGGAACAGCATTTGCGATTTTTCGTTGTTCCTCTGAAATAAATGGTATTCTACGAATGGATTCTTCTCTCAGGAATGCCATCGGCATGTTTTTGCCCTTATTGGGGATGCTTTGCGCCCATGTTCTCCTCAATATTTTAAATACAGCAATGAATTTATGCGATGAACATAAACCATGATATACCGAAATCAGCACATCATAAATCGCTATCACTATAAAGCCTAGTATGTATAAGAGGACAAGAGGAGGGACATTAACTTTTCATCTTTGTTGTCATTGTCTTATTACCGGCACCCTGGTTGGTGATCTTTATCATGACGATTTCCCTAAAAATATTTCTTGATTGTTACTTAGGAGTAAGAACAAAGGATTTATATCTGTCTGTTGAGATGTTAAGACTTCTTCCACCATTCCCCGCTCTTAAGGAGTGCGGAACCACCCTTATGTGGAAATAAACAAAAAACGAAAGGTGCTCTGCAAAAACAAAAGAAAATATGAAAATTGTCAAATGCAGGATAGGGGGTCTCATAAAGGGCCAACCTACCATGATCATAAGGATGGAAGCGAAGTGGCATTCCCATTACGGCCACCACACCAGGGATATGGTCCGAAGGTATATTAACAAGCAAACCTTGGAACAGGGGTCTCATCACGAGTTGGCCTGTCCACGTTTTGCGCCTACCTTGTGAATGGTATTATGGCTATCTGGTTACCAAGCCAGCATAATGGCCTGCATTTTGACAAAGCACTCTTCAGAATATAAACAAAGGATCATGGTTCCGGAGGGTGAAATAAACAACTTTGCCAAGGTTATGAACACCTGTTGGCAGCAGAGCTCTGTTAATGGCATAGAAGTCGTAATATTTACACTAATAGGTATGATATTAAATTTTTCTGTCTCTTATATCCTTTGCATAGATCATATGTCACACCCCGATGTATATATCGCATGAATATTTATTACCACCAATCATGGCAACGGAACTGACAATGACTACTGGAGACTTCGTACATTTGACAGACGTCCAATCCCCCGGTTCCTCATTATGTCATGCAGGCTCTTATATAAAACGTGATCTACTTTTTTGCCTTGATTTCGGCATCTCGTTGTTTTTCTAAAACATGGCATAATTCCATATGCTGTTCTTTATGATTTGACTTCCGACTGGCTGCTGCTCCTCTCTTTGATGGCTGGGGACAGCCTATCAGATCGCAGGGGGGAGGTAACCTCATTACTCCATGGATTACGTGGCTGCACACCATTCGGGCGGGATAATGTACGAAGGAATGGCATGGTTTAATGGTATGATGATTCCATTCTACGGAGATTGCCGTCCACGATCCTTTTTTTGTTGCATGCTCTGTGATCTTTTCCAAAATTTGGCGATGATCATCCTCTCTGCGTCACAAACACCGAAAGTAGTTGTTGTTCCATTAACAATTCTGAGTAGAATCATGGGCGGAAAGACGGTCTGAAGCGAACCTCACAAGCTGACAGTCTCCGCTGCTGCTCGCAAAATCCTGGAAAACGCAGGATGGTTGAATTACTTCAGCCGCCTGCAAGAATCAAACGAAGCAGTGGCACTGGAATTCCTGCAGAATTTGCAGGAAAACTACTCCATAGTAGGAGGAAAGCAGGTAGCAGTTACGGAGGATATCATCGCAGAAGTTTCAGGATTACCAGCTGCTGGACCCATATGGACGCTGAAGAAGGAAAGATTATAAAAATCTATGGAAATTTTCCAGGACGAAGGCCAAAGGTTGACAATCAAAGGGAAAGGAGTTCTGCCGGCAACACTAGGGGAACCTTGGATCGAGCTAGCGAAGACAGTGCAAAGTTATATTACCTGCGAAGGGAGAAAAGACGTGGTAAGGCCTCGTCACCTGAAACTTTTAGTTGTTTTAAAAGGAAAATGCTTTGTAAATCTCCCTGCACTTTTAAATTCGCTACTACATGACGCGGCCCGAAGCCTGAAGAAGGCCCAGCACATAGATGCAGTTGTTAGCCACCATGGACTGATTCGGCTGATAGTGAGCCACAGTCTCACTCAACAACAAAGCACTTGGGAGGAACTGATCGCAATAGTCGAGGGGGGATCGGCTGCACCACCCCCAAAACCCGAGCAGTCCTCCAGCATGCCGGAACGATCAGAGAGACGCAAGGAGTCAGCAGCAGAAAGACATGCTGCTTCAAAACGGAAACAATCCTCCGGTACGCCAGAACGACCAGAGGAGCCCAGAGAAGTTGCTGGCACACCTGACCAACCTGAAAGACCATGGAAATCAGCCCGGCTGGCCCGGATACCAGGAAGGTTGGAAACGATTCAGGGAACCACGACCTAGCCAATTGAAATTGCGGATGAACCTCCAGAACTAGAAGGAGGACCCTCCAAAGGAAGAAATGGCCACCGAACAGAGCAACGAAGAAGGAGATGAGCACTCTGAGGAAGAAGAGGCCACCGAACAGGGCAATCAAGAAGAAGAAATAGCACAGCCAGGGGGTAGCCCGTTGCAGGACCCTCCAGGTGAGGAGGAATTGACAGCAGTTCTGGCCAATATGGGAGAATATGGCCAGCCCTCCAGCACAGGAGGCATCCCTGACGATCCCGGAGAGGAAGAATTACCCGAGGAAGTGCATGTAGAAAATGCAGGGGAAGAAAACCTACCTGGTTATGATAATGAAATGGAAGACAACAATCAGGGACAATCTGTCCCCAGGACGCCGGAAGATATCCCAGATGAAGAAGGAGCGAGCTTAAGGACCAAACCCTTTGCCGAGGTAAAGGAAATTAAGAAATTAAGGAAGAGACAGCAGAGGCTGCTGGGCACTATAACCAGGCTCCGACAGCAGATTCGAATTTTGAAAGCCAACTTGAGAATACAGAGGACCGCAAGGAAAACTGCAGCAAGAACCCCAAGGACAAGAAGATGGCAGACCTATACCCGTTTTGTTGGTTGAAACCCCATCAGGAGACCTACTGCCGAGGAACAAGCTGTTGTTCCAAATATCGTGGAGGAACAGACTGCTATTCCATCTTACCCTGAAGAACGGATGGACATTCCAATGGAACAGCAAGAGGCTCCAATGGCAGGAGGACCACAGCAACCCTTTATTCGGGTTAAGAAAGAAACAGAAAGTAAAGAGGCCCAAGCAGAAGCACCACCTTCGGGGGTAATTCGGGTCCTAAACTCCAAGCAACGTAATAGAAAGGTCCAGGTTAAACTTCCAGCATCTACGGCTTTGTGGAAAAAGGATCCAAAAACAAGGACCTTGCACAAAATGATGAAGGAAGCTCAGCAAGAAGCTGAGCAGTTGCGAGAGCAAACAGTCCCCAGGGAGAAATACGAAGAGCTATAACAGCAACTTCGGGACATTAGTCAGTCCGAGAGCCAGGCCTTTGAAGGATGGCAAAAGGAGCAGGAAAAGGTTGCTAAGGTAACTCGTCGATTAGATAGTGTTGTTAAGCAGATGGACACTGTGTGTTCCTTATATAATGACGTTTTGACTTGTAGGGCCCTTGCTAAAAATTATGCTTTATTTTTGCTTGAACGATATTTGCGATTGAAAATAAAAGCCATTAGGGCAGGATCACCTATCCACATCAACACTGTTAATGATTTTATAGACTGTTGCAAGCACTATGGAGTTAAGGTTCAAAGGTTATTGTGCGAGTTTTACTTGCACAACCTTGTGCTAGACCAGGAAGCTGATTTAAATCCCCGCCCTTTTGTTGGCGATATACACTTCCAAGCCTTTATCTCATTTGAGGTTAATCAGCTGAAATGGCTCAGAGCTTATAACACCTTTCAGAGACAAGAGAATAGCCTAGACTTATGGGTACGAGCTGAACCTAGAGACCCAATGACGCTATGGAAAGAGCATAGGAGCCTTATGAGGATCCCAGGTATCATTAAGATATTAGGACCCATGCACGAAGACTTGATCTAACATAGTCTGGAATATTGCCTGACTATTAAAGACCTTGCCATCGATGCTGCAAAATTTCGATACCGAACCTCTAGCCCAAACATCCAGCTCAGGGAACCATTCAAATACGAGAATTTTGAGCTGGCTGCCAGCCGATTGAACCTTTATGGGGAATGAATTTTGCAAGCAGGGCCATCCTAGTTGGGGTATCGATTTCGCAGTCGAATTATTTGGCACCCTGCACCTAGATATCAGGCCTTGTATGAGATGCCTGCAGATCAAATAGATCATTTCTTTGATAATCTAGTTTCTCATCACAGTTGTCAGCCTCCTCACGAGATCCCCTCTCCGGCCTATTCTCTCACTGCCTTGCATGTCAACTATAATGTTTTCATGAGGCCATGAAACAGGGTAAGCAGGGGGGTGTGTGGAGCACTTGGAAGGTTGCTTTTTGACAAGCAATTTAGTGGTTTTTCAATAATAATTGTAACCTTTTCTGCATTGTGAATTCAAAGAAGATAAAGGATTTTAATAAAATGTGCAAGAATTGACAAAGGAAGCTCAACTATTAGTAATTGTCTTTTTTATGCAGGAAAACGTGGAAGCAAGGAGTTGTCGTCCAAAAGCGAGAAGCAAAGGAAGAATAACTGTTGTCCCTCCAGAGGGGAACCGGATGCGAACAATATCGAGCAAATCAAAACTGAATAGTCCAGGGAAAGAATGCGGGATACTGAGTCGGCGAACGCGAGGAAGAAAAGAGAAGGGTTAACCGATTGGTGAATCCCTTAGGATCTCCGATCCTGAGGGATCGCTGCTTTACTTATCTTTGATTATCTAGATACCTCTGTCATTACTTTTATAAAGGAACAACGTCATCGAGCGAGAGAGATAGTTTTTATAATTCTAAGTTTCAGAACAAACTTTGATCATTGAGTCTCACTGAGACCTGATTTTGTTATACTCTATTGATGCGATTAATATAAAAGACTTGGTGTTTATTTCATCTCTGCATCTGGAGTAACCTAGGGCGGTGTACCATTGGTAGCTAAGGGCCCGGCTCCGAAGGACACTTGCTTTTGTACCATTATATGGTGATTTGCGTGTGGTTTGTTTATCTTTATTACTTAGTAATATGATACATCTTTCATATGATATGCTATGCTCTGTTATAATCAATATATGAATGATTTCTCCATATAATGTCTCTGCACTGTACAATTGGATCTATTCAAGGTTGAATTGCACATTTAATCAGCTCTTTCTGTAACATAGTGTCGGTATGAATGTTGCTTTCATTGGATCCGTGTGAAATAATATTTGTGGGACTTGAAAGAAACGTTACTCTATTTAGAAACATAGTCATATCATTCATTATTCTCAGATTGCTATATTATTATAAAACATGTACATAAGGTTGATGGTTGTTGTTCCATAATTCATCAAGGATTGCGGTTCCATTTTATTACTGCTGTTCCATTTCCAGTTTGTTGTTCCATTTTGCCTTCTGCCATTTTATTTACCTGCCTTTGTTGTTTTGGCGTGAGAGAAGGTCTAAGGTTGTAGTGAGCCTCAGCAAGACGCTGCCTAGCTCCGAGACCTATAAGTCCATGCTCTAAAATTCCTTTCTTCATCAGTTTCTAGAGGGATGGGTTATTGCTTCCATACCCTTGACTGATCAACTCTTTTGTGTGGTTCCATCTTTTGGATTCGTTTAGCTACCGCTTAGCATCTGTTTTCGTTTGTATCTTCTGAACACTATACTACTAAGCATTACTCAGACAAATAGCCTCGTATTGAGCTACTCTTTGCAATAACAAAACAAAATGTTCCTCGATTGACTTATTAATGTGGAATAATTAGAGGTGTGAGAGACCCTAGTTATAGCTCTACAACCCTCACGAGATATATAGTAATTTGTTCCTTTCTCTCCTTGATTTTGATTCTTTCAAAAAGACTAAGAGAGAGGCCTGTAAACTTGAGTAAGAAATTTAAATAAATGAATCACACAGAGAAAGAAGGCTTTAGGTAAACTGGCACCCTCCTCTTCTCCTTCCCTTTCTCTTCATTTTTATTCATTTTCATGGTCAACTAGGATTGTTAGCTTTCAAATCTGTTTCATTAGAGAACAATACTCAATATATTTTCCCTTAGCTTGACCAGCTCAAGAAAATGTTCATCCTATGACCATAAATCCTTATTCCCATTCATTCCAAGGTTAACCCTACCATAGAAATTCCATGTTCATGGTAGGTAGGTTTAGCACCATTAGCTGCAAGGGATGATGTCCCATGCTTATTGTGATCTTGACTTATTCTTGTGGGTTTTAACCTTGTACATAAATTACCTCCAAATGAATTCTTAAAACATAAAAGTATATAATGACCACAACATAAAACAAATATACACAAAGATTTTCCCCTAGATCCCAAAACCTAGACTACGATTATATTCCTTTCATTTTTACAATAAATATATATTCATGCCTAAGCATTCATAAACCCCAATCCACTAAGCCTGGATTAGAACATAACCCAAGTTCCCTTGACTACATCTAAAAAACCATCATGCCCAAAACCATGTGCAAACCTCATGCACAAAAACCATGGGTAGGTATGTCCACCATCTTTCTAAAAAAAAATAAACAAATAAATAAAATAAAAATAAAAAGAATAATCCCTAAGTGCTACCCCAAACCTAGTGCAGGAGTGCTACTACCCCAACAAACTCCCCAACAAAGGCAGGCTCAAAGTGCAAAGTACAAAAACATGCTGCTAGTTATGAAAAGAATATATAACACACCTAACAATTTTAGCATATATGCAAATACAGTTCTAAATAAAGTTAATCCAATTGATAGTAATATGGAATGGTGTTTGTTGTTCATCGCTACACGGTTTAGTGATGGATGGGTAAAGGGCTGGTGAAGCAACGCTAGAGGTGGTGAAATGGTGGCCAAAGATGACCGGTGTTTGACACCATTAACACCCCCACAAAGTGGTTGGCAAAATTGTACAACTTAATCTTAAAACTTTGGGCATTAACTTTTGACATCTATTAGGACATTGGAGAATTTAGCAAACTTTGGTTAAATGCTAAACATACAAAAAGTCTATACAATACAGGCTTGAATAGTGAATTTAATTGAGAATCAAATCAGTCCATTGGTCTTTTTCAGGGCACTCCAATTACGATATGTCGTCGTCGATCCTGCTCTCCAATATTTAAATTCCACCCGTGGACGGAAGCTTTTGTTTCCATTCGAGAGGTGTGTGAGAGTTGCACGTCTAATGCAACCCCACACACACCATATCATCGTTAACTCGACAGAAGTGATCGAATTGATGGCCACTTGTGCGTTGACTGGATTAGGATCACTACTCTGGTATATATGTAGCAAACAGTAAAGAACTCTTAAAATTATTTAGAAAAGTTGAGATTATTTAGAGTGGTTAAATCAAAATCTTCTTAAAAGATCTCTGGAAGAATTAATTCATAATACTGTCACCATTCATAATAGCGATACCAACGAATTTCTTCCGTGCTGATCTCTTCTATCTATTGTGATGATGATGTTCAAACTTATAAGGTGGGGCAATTCCGATTATAGAACAACAACAGCAGCGTCGAAGAATAATTCCGAAGATAAATATTTGCAGTGTATCAAATAAATATTGTATATGTGTCAGCATTACAACAGGAACGTCGAAGAATAATTCCGAAGATAAATATTTGCAGTGTATCAAATCAATATTGTATATGTGTCAGCATTGCAACAGCAACGTCGAAGAATAATTCCGAAGATAAATATTTGCAGTGTATCAAAATATTGTATATGTGTCAGCATTGCAACAGCAACGTCGAAGAATAATTCCGAAGATAAATATTTGCAGTGTATCAAATCAATATTGTATATGTGTCAGCGTTGCAACAGCAACGTCGAATAATAATTCCGAAGATAACTATTTGCAGTGTATCAAATCAATATTGCAATGCACCAAAATCTCCATAAATTACACCTCATCTACAAATTCGTTAAGCTCACACGGAACCTACCACGTTAACACCTCTTCATGTTTGACATCAAAGGCCTCCTCTCTAGAAAAAAAAGAATGTGAGTATCCCAAAAGAATGACAGGTGGGAAATGAGGTGTACGTTCTTTTGTGGAGTGATATCTATTTTTCCTGACAGGGATCTTTAATGTCACATATGGCAAGGGAGGTTCCGTGTGAGGATTCCCGTGCTCAGTTAGCATTTTCATATTTTAATTCGTTTTATTTATGTAACCCCTTTTTGTTAAATGTCGTGGCTAATGTCTTTGAACTTACGCTTAAAATGTGAAAAGAAGTAAAAGAGAAATGAAAATTCTTTTATATTATTTAATTTAATATAAAGGGTTTGTGCAAAAATTAAATAAATACAAATGTAATAATAAACGAAACAAAAAAATATATGTAATTATTAATAAATAAGGTTTTAAGAATAATATTTTAAAAACACATGTTAATGTATTATTTAATAATTAAATAGTTATAATTTTTAAGTTTTGGATTCAAAGTTTTATGGTCTCTATATTAATAATCGATAGAAATATTTTTTATAATTACAACACTATTATAATTAGTCACGTTTTAGTTAAGTTGTAATAGTTAAGTGTAATAATTTATTTTGGAAAGGAATATAAACATTTGGCTTGAGAGCCATGGTAAAGGAGCTAAAGGTCCACTTCAATTTAGGAGATATCATTCAACTGTGCACCTTAACACTCTTAGGATATTGTAGAGCAATGTCACAATAGTAAAATTGATCTCTTTGTTGTTTTGTTGACTTTAGAAAATTTTTGATACCATTCCTACAACAAAGCTATGGAAGAGGCTACAAGAGATAATGATCCCTATCAAGTTGAGAGTTGTTGTGACAAGGTTGTATGAGAATGTTATTCCCCAGTTTAGGACCATTGAGGGTTGGTCAGAGGAAATTAAATGCAATATTGGAGTCAAGTAAGGTTGTCCCTTATCCCCTACTGTTTTCAGCATATACATTGATAAGCTAGAAGAGTGCTTGGAAGATGGAGGTTGTGTTGGCCCCACGCTCACTAGTATGGTCATAACTCTTCTCCTTTATGATGAAAATGTTGTTCTTTTAGCAAGGAACCATTACAATCTTGAAAATAAACTCAACATCATCCAAGATTTATACTCCAAGATGGATATGAGTGTAAGTGCTACAAAACTAAAGTTATGATAGTTAAATCCAAAAAGATCACCTATGATACTTTTATTTATAACAACTACTCATTGGAGGAAGTTCCTTCATACAAATATCTAGGAATTAACATCCATTATAAGCTCGATTGGAATTATAACATTAAGAAAAAGGATAAATGGAGGTTGGAAAGCTTGCTAGGGGCTTAAAAGCAATTGTAAGTTGATGGATCTTTGGATTTGGGATAAAAATAAGCTCCTCTTTAAGACTCTTGTGACTCTTGTGTTGGGAATCACGATTGACATTAAACCAAAGCCTACATGGTTAGTCAACAATTACATCACTAGATATAGGGATCTACAAGAGGCAGTTATTCCATGTCATGAAACATGTAGGGAGCGTTAGTTTATCCAATGTCCAATAATCTACCCAACAACAGAAGTCGGGTCTGTATCAAAATTGTAGCCTAGCTCTGATACCATTTTTTTAGAATCATGATTGTCATTAGACCATGTCATAAAGCATAATCTCCAACAATGTCCAACAATATCCCCCTCCACCATGAGCAGGGTGTGCATCAAACTCGTGACTTACACTCTGATATCACTTGTTGGGAATCACAATTGTCATTAGACCAAAACTCATGGGGTTAGTCAGTAATTTCATCGCTCGAGATAAGGATCTATGAGAGTCGATTAGTCCATGTTGCAAAACACACAAGGAGTGTTGGTTTATCCAAAGTCCAAAATATTGTTATTTTATATGGATATGAGGTTTGGGGTTGCAAAATATCTTGAGAGTCATGGAAGAAGATTGAACAAATCCAAAAGAAATTTATAACCTACAACCTCAAGATTAAAGAAAACACTCCCTACCCTATCCTCCTTATTGAAGTAAGCCTTCCCCCTGTTGAAATCATGGCTATGACTAGGTATCTTATGTATAAGAAGAATTTATCTTATGTATAAGAAGTTATACAACATGGATGCTAAGAGGTTTCCTAAAATTTCTTCAAAATCTAGCCAAAGCCCCCATCTTTGACTCAAGTTAGGGTGGCATAAGGATGCCGAGTCTTGGCTAGACTATTGGGGAATAAATGGGGATATCATCTTACAAAATTCAAATAGTATTAAAAATATTAGTACTTCCAAATTTAAGGAAAAATTTTTGGCAAATAAAGAGTTGGAGGGAAAAAGGATACACCTGAATCTCAAAAAGAATAATTTTCTCTCTATCTTGACTGGTGTTAAGAAGAAAATGAAAATTTCCAAGATTAGAACTAATTCTCATGAGCTTCATAGTGAAATAAGGCATCGACCAATGCCCAAAACACCATGGGATGAAAGAGTTTTTCACATATCACTAATCCTAGGGGACTTGAAGATGAAATGAACTTTCTCTTATATTTTCCATCCTATACTCATTGTCAATCTAATTTCAAAATATTTGTCACACTACAAACCTTCTTGACCTTTTAACTTGACAAGACTATGTTGATCAGAGAGCACTTCTCTCACTTAGTTTGAGCATATAAATAAAATGTTAAATAATTCTAAGTAATCTCTTACCTTCTTAAATTTTTTTACACCATATAGGTCTTAGTGGATGTTAATTGTCATCAATATATTACAATTTCCACACTCTCAACATGAGTAGTCAACAATAACATAATAATTTTAAAGAAATTTCAACGACATAGAAGTTTTGCACTATGTTTTCCCCGTTATTATCGCTCAATAAATAGGCATAACACAATCATAAACCATTTATGGTTTTCTATTTTTACATGTTGGAAACTATAAATGCTTAATTTCCTAATTATTATTGCTTAGTATTTGTTTCCTACTAGTGATCGGCATTTATACCCTATAACTACTTAATAGTTATTCCTATTATAACTCTACATTTATTCCCTACTTTCCCACTCCACTGTAGGACTCCAAGGTGTCTGACATGCTTGTCCCAATTTTCTCCTGTTTGTCATATGTCTTGTACGATTAAAATGGAGAAACTATCACACTATACATTTTTTCCTTTTTCTTAATTAGGAGAATTGGTAGACTTGCTTCCTCTCACCGAGGAGACTTAGGATTGATTCAGTGGGAACGCCACTATA
This sequence comes from Pinus taeda, assembly GCA_000404065.3. Lineage (NCBI taxonomy): Eukaryota > Viridiplantae > Streptophyta > Pinopsida > Pinales > Pinaceae > Pinus > Pinus taeda. The sequence continues at coordinate 16,778 of APFE030882217.1, read as the reverse complement.
ATCCTCACCCTAGGAAAACCACCCAAAAGCCTCAGTAGATGGGTAAATTAAGTTTTGAACCTAGGTGTGGCCCCTATTGGTTAGAAAATGCCTTTCAAAGTGAGCCATCCATACTTGGGACTACAGGCCATAAGGCCCATAAACTCACATCACCAATTGAATTCACATGTCATTATTAGTTTCACCAATGCATATAAAACATTTTGCAAAGTGTCAACTTTATCTACTATCACCTTTTGATTCTCTATCATGTCCCTAAAAAAATAGTGTTAGATATCTATATCTTCAACTTTATATGAAAGTTGTTGAAAATAGCAACAAGAAATTCTAAATATAGAAGTGCTAAATTTAGTATTGCTATAAATAGAATTTTGGGATACCTTCCTATTTTAGTTAGTCCCTGAACTAAAATAGAGAAGTAAAAATTCGAATATGATCTCAACAATGGTTTGTAAAATAATTAATTAATTCACCATAAGTTAATTAGTTGTAGAAAATCAAACATGAAGTCTATGTGGGGACATGTAACAATTTCTCCATTCATTGAGGAATTTATCCATTAGTTAAAGAGATAAGGATGAGTTGTAATTACTTGGCTCAGTTAACTGAGTCAAGTCTAGTTAGATTAATTCAAATAGTTTGTTGAATTAATTGTGAGTTCAGTTAGTTAATGCATGCATGCATATAACTGCCGCACTTCAGATAACTGAATATTCTCTCATAAGTAACTCATGCATGTCAGTTCAGATAGAGAATCAGTTGAGATCAGATGGAGGGGAAATGTGTTCAGTTGCTAGAATATTCCATTGTGAATATCTCTTGCATGCAGAAGGAATTCTTTCCTTTAGGATTGTGCAGTTACTTCTTCAGGTTTTGTGAGTGTGATGAGGCCAATTGACACATGCGGCATCACTGGACCCCAAGAAAAACTGCGCAAGGAAATAGGAGGCTTGGAGGGCTTGAGGAGGACATATACAGTGTTTATTCAATATGTAAGTTGTATTGTTTGATTGCAGAGAGAGCAGGATAGCTTGAGAGTTGATTCTTTTTCTAACTTGAACATATTTCCACTTGTATGATAATATAGAGATTGGGGTTTTAGGTTGAGGGTTTCCTCGGGTTATTTCTTCTGTGTTATGTGTGATTTATTTATCATTCTAAGTTATATGTGTTCTCATTGATCTTGCTCATATTCGATTAAGCTTCTGCAAATTTTGTTGTAGAAGTAGATCTTGTATTTTTCTTTAGTATATTGCATAATATGTTGATCTATAGTGGGAATTTCTCCATGGTATTCAAACAAAGGTGATCAAAGCAAAGAACAATATACAAGAAGGGAGAAGTTCAAAGTTTGAGATTCCTGAATATAGAAATCGAGTTCTTATCACATCTCAATTTCACGAATGGCGTTCAATGGTTTAAGACTTGAGTATGCTCTTAATGGCAGCTCAAATTATATAGCCTGGAAGGATCGCATGGAAGCAATATTAGAGGATAATGGTCTAAAGGACTTCATTGATCAAGAATTCCCAAGCCAACTGATGTTACTCAATTGGCAGAATGGAAGAAATGTGTGGCTAGAGCAAGGAGAATCCTTCTGGAGGGAGTTCAAGACCACATAGTCTCAAGTCTCCATGGGAAGGAGACATTGTTTTCAATGTGGAAAACATTGAAAGATCTATATCAGAATAGTAGTGATTAGAGGAACCTGGCACTAAAAGACAAGCTTTAGAAAATCAAGTGTGAAAAGGGCGACACGATCCCTACATATCTGAACAAGCTCACCACTTGCAGGGATGAGCTTGGAAGTCTAGGGATCATGATCGCTGATGATGACATGGTGATTCTTGCACTCCTTGGTCTTCCTAAGAGCTGGCATAGCTACCAAGACTCGGTTAATGGAAGAGAAAAAATGCCAAATTGGGAATGACTTTGGTCAGATCTAATGCAAGAGGAAATAAGAAGAAGCACCATAGATGGATCCTCATCGAAGCAAGATGATGAGGAAAATATAGCCTTATCAAGTAAGGTGAGGAAAGGGAAAGGGAAGGCGTCCCATCCCCAATCCGATTCTTCCCATGGTGGGAAGAAGTTTGACAAATCAAAAGTGCGATTCTTTCATTGTCATGAAGTGGGCCATTATACTATGAATTGTACACAGAAGAAATCCAAGAAGTGTTTCTCAAAGGGATCTGATGGTGAGGCATTGGCCTCACAGTTTGAGCTAGATTTCTCACTTATCACATGCATGGTTTCATCCATAATGGGATGTGTGTGGTACCTGGACAGTGGAGCTTCATTCCACATGTCAGGTGACATGAATATTTTCAGTACCTTGGAGGAGAAGGATTTCCAAATGTGGATCAAGATGGGAAATGATGGAAAGTACTATGTTTTAGGTGAAGGTACGGTTGTGTTTCAGAGGGAGCATGGAGCTTCCCTCACTCTGACTGATGTAAAGTATGTACCAGGTCTGAAGAAGAATAATTTGTCTTTCGCTATGTTAGAAGATAAAGGCTATGATGTAGTCTTTAGTAAAGGAAAGGTATTCCTGACGCATATCGGTATTGGATAGACAAAGCCAATTGGGATTCGAGTAAAGAATCTCTACAAGATGGAGGTAGATGACTCTGTTGCATTGAGTTCCAAAGCTGGGATGGTGCAGAGCTAAGATGTTGGCAAGCTATGGCATAGAAGACTGGGCCACTTGCACCATGGAGCCCTGAGATCATGCAACAGATCTCTACCGTATTACCCAAGGAAAAACTTGAGCAGACAAATACATGCAAAGGTTGTACCTTGGGTAAGTATGTGAAATCTTCCTTTCTAGATCGAGATAGTAGAGTTGGAGCAATCCTAGAATGAGTTCACTCATATGTTTGTGGACCATTCTCTACAACCTCCATCGCTAAACAAAGGTACTCTATTAATTTTATTGATGATTTTTCTCGTAGATGCTGGATCTACTTTATGCAAAATAAGGATAAGACCTTCTTGAGATTTTGTGAGTTTAAAGCCTTAGCAGAGAAAGAATATAGAAAGAAAATAAATGGCTTGCATAGTGACAATGGTGGAGAGTATGTCTCCCAACAGTTTAAAGACTTCTGCGCTATAGAATGAATTAAATAGGAATTGGTGACACCTAATAACCCACAGTAGAATGGGGTGGCTGAAAGGAAGAATAGATCAATTGTGGGAGCAGATCAAGCGATGTTGCATGACCAAAGCCTACCACTACATTTGTGGGCTGAGGCATGCAATACAACATTATACTTGCATAACAGAAGCCCGCACTGTCTACTGGGAATGAAGAAACCTATGGAGGCCTTTTCCGAGAAGTGACCAGATGTGAGTGACTTCCAAATCTTTGGATCATCAGTCTACTTTCATGTGACCAAAGATGCCCGAAAGAAGTTGGATCCAATAGCTCAATTAGGAATACTTGTGGAGTACACAGATACACCCCACAACTATCGGGTGTGCTTGCCTACCAGTCAGAGGACAGTGGTACGCAAGGATCTAAAGTTGGACAAGCAGAAAGCCATGCGATTATCACTTGAGAGGGAGCTCAAATTGCATGCAGAGGAGGAACTTTCACCTCCTAAGGACAAGGAGCCTCAGATTGATGCGAAGCAGCTGCATGCAGAGGATTCGAGAGTGGAGACATCCACTCATGCTGAGACTTACAAAGATGGGTGGAAATGCTCAAGGGAAGCTGACAGGTTGATGTTGGATGCACAAGAGAATGTGGGACAACCATCTTCTCAGCGTAGATAGAGGAGGTCGCCCGAGCAGTACGCTGGGTACATGGCCCTGGTTGGGGAGTGTGTAGATACTGAACCTTCTTCATTCGAGGAGGCAATGCAGCAACCAGTCTTGGTTGATGCAATGGTAGAGAAGTACGACTCTATCATTCAAACCAGTGCATGGGATGTTGTCCCAAGACCTCAGGGCAAGTCATTGGTGAGTTGATCCAGATGGCTTTACAAAGTAAAGCAGGCAGCTGATGGCAGTGTTGAGAAACATAAGGCAAGGTTTGTTGCTCGAGGTTTCTCACAGGTCGAGGGGATTGACTACGATGAAACTTTTTCTCCCGTAGCAAGGTACTCATCGATTAGATCGATGTTGACACTATCATCTTAGACGGGATGGAAGATCCACCAGATGGATGTGAAGACAAGATTCCTCAGTGGGAATATCAAGGAGCAGGTGTACATTGAGCATCCAGAGGGTTTCAAGACCTTCAATCGTGAGTTGCATATGTGCCAACTCAATAGGGCTTTGTGTGGGCTAAAGAAAGCACCCCGTGCTTGGTACACCAGGATCGACAGCTATTTCATGAGATTGGACTTCACCAAGAGTGAAGCAGATGCAAACCTTTACCACATCATGGTAGAAGGTAAACCATTGATCATTTTTCTTTATGTCAATGATTTGATTTTGACAGGTGATGATCAGCTGATACAGTCTTGCAAGGAGGACCTTGTAAGAGAGTTTGAAATGAAAGACATGGGTCTTATGCACTACCTTCTAGGCATGGAGGTGTGGTAGAAAGATGGTGAGGTATTTGTGTCTCAAGACAAGTATGCCAATGAGAGATACTCAGGCACTTTCATAGGGAGAAGTGCAAGCCCATGCAAACTTCTCTAGCTGGGAACTAGAGGAAGGAGGATGCTACTTCAGGTGAGGTAGTAGCTGCTATTGTTTATTGACAGCTAGTGGGTTCACTTATGTACCAGGTGAACACATGACCCAACTTATGCTTTGTGGTGAACCAGTTGAGTCAAGCTATGGTTCAACCTACCAAGATTTTTTGGAAGGCAGCGAAGCATGTGCTGAGACCTCTGAGGCACATCTCAGTTCAGATTGTGGTACAAATGGACAGAGGGAGTGAAGCTTCAGAGCTTCACAAATGCGGATTAGGCAAGCAGTCCATTAGATCGAAAGAGCACTTCTAGAGGAATCTTCAACCTTGGTTCAACTACAGTTTCCTAGCATAATAAATAGAGATTAGTTGTACTTAGCTCAGCAGAGGCTGAATACATGGATGCTAGTCAGGCTACATGTGAGGCCATTTGGATGTGAAAGATTCTAGTGGGATTGTTTGATCAGAGGATGGATCCAATCATGATATACTGCGATAATCAGAGTTGTGTCAAACTCTCTGGGAATCCAGTTTTTCATCATAGGTCCAAGCACATTAATATCTGGTATCACCATCTTCAAGACTGTGTGGTCAAGAGTATCATGTTGTTGCTATATGTTTCAACCGAGGAATAGGATGCAAATATTTTGACGAAGGCATTGTCAAAATGCAAGTTTGAGTTCCACAAAGACAAGATTGGCGTTACTCATAATCCCTTTCTTGCTAAGAGGGAGTGTTGAAAATAGCAGCAAGAAATGCTAAATATAGAAGTGATAAATTTAGTATTGCTATAAATAGCATTTCGGGATACCTTCCTATTTTAGTTAGTCCTTGAACTAAAATAGAGAAGTAAAAACTCGAATTTGATCTTAGCAGCTGTTTGTAAAATAATTAATTAACTCACCATGAGTTAATTAGTTGTAGAAAATCAAACATGATGTCTATGTGGGGACATGCAATAGTTTCTCCATTAATTGAGGAATTTATTCATGAGTTAAAGAGATAAGGATGAGTTGTAATTAGTTGGCTCAGTTAACTGAGTCAAGTCTAGTTAGATTAATTCAAATAGTTTGTTGAATTAATTGTGAGTTTAGTTAGGTAATGCATGCATGCATGTAACTGTTGCACTTCAGATAACTAAATATTCCATCATAAATAACTCATGCATGTCAGTTTAGACAGAGACCCAATTGAGATCATATGGAGGGGCAATGTACTATCAGTTGCTATGATATTCCATTGTGAATATCTCTTACATGCAGAAGGAATTCTTTCCTTGAGGATTGTGCAATTACTTCTTCAGGTTTTGTGAGTGTGATGAGGCCAATTCACACATGTGGCATCACTGGACCCCAAGAAAAACTATGCAAGGAAATAGGAGGCTTGGAGGGCTTGAGGAGGACATATACAATGCCTATTTAGTCTATGAGTTGTATTGTTTGATTGCAGAGAGAGCAGGATAGCTTGAGAGCTTATTCTTTTTGTAACTTGAACATATTTCCACTTGTACGATAATACAGAGATTGGGGTTTTCGGTTGAGACTTTCCCCGGGTTATTTCTTCTGTGTTATGTGTGATTGATTTTTCATTCTTAGTTACATGTGTTCTCAATGATCTTGCTCATATTCGATTAAGCTTCCACAAAGTTTGTTGTAGAAGTAGATCTTGTATTTTGCTTTAGTATATTGCATAATATTTTGATCACAGTGGGAATTTCTACATTGGTTTCTTAGGCACACAAATGGAATTATTACTATTTAATTGAACTATATTAATAATTTGACTTAGCCCTACTTCTGAGTATAGTTTCATAATCCAAATGGGCTCCTTACAAGTATGATTAGTTTCCATATACTCTATCTCTATATTAGACAAAGTGACCACAACTTGTTTCTTGTTCATCTAATTTTCTGCTCCATCAAAAAATCAAAACATTTATACTTTTCAATCTCCTTCTATTTAATTTCCCTATCCAATCAAAATCCACATAATCCCTTTATATCCACTGAGTTTGGATTTCCTAAAATATCACTATGATAGAAAAATGGAATATTTAAAGGAACCTCGCAAAAACCTGAAGACCCTTCTAATTATAGCATAATGTTTGCATCCAATATTATCCATAAATTGATTTCAGACTTTGATTGCTTAGGAAATGTATATCATATTATAGAAAATAGCATACATGAAGCTACCAACTACACTAGCATAAGAAACATTAGCCATATCCTCCATCTCTAAAACTATTGTAGGACACTGCTAAACTAAAAGATTAGTTCCCACAAAATTGAAATACTCAATGGTTTGCAGTCTACCAAGAAAAAACAATGTAGCATAAGCTTTATATACTTACTCTAGCTTAGCCAAAGTGTCCTATTTTATTTATCTGTCTTCATCTCCATTCCTAAGATATATTTGTAGTCTCCAAGTCCTTCATATCAAATTGTGTTGAAAGCTAAGACTTCAAATTAAAAAACACAACCTTACCATTACCAAAGAATAACATATAATCTATATATAGAGCAATAATAAGTAAATTAGCACCATCATGTTTGTACTTTTGGCACCAACTTTTGGGAGACCATTTGAAACCAACCATATAAAGACCTTTTCAATTTGCAAATAATCACTTGTTACCTTTTTCTATATATTTTTTTGAATGTGTCATACAAATATTCCCCTTCAAGTCACCATGTAGGAATTTTGTATTCACATCCATATATTTTATCTCTAAATAAAAATACGTTGTTAGGAGCCTAATAAATTTAACTTAACAACTAGCGAAAAGATCTCATCAAAGTCTATCCCACCAACCTGGGAATATCCTTTCACAAGCAACCTTATTTTGTGATTTTCAATATCGCAATATATAACAATCTTATTTTCAAATGCCCATTTACTTCCAATGAGTTTCCATCTATCAGGTAATAGTACCATGTCCATGTATCATTATTTCTAAGTGCAACCATTTCCTCATCCATAATCAATCTGCATGACTTGTTATTTCCATCTCATTGCCTCTTTATAGTTGTAGGCTCACCATGGTTAGCTAATAAATAAAATATACATATGAAATCATATGTATTATAACTACATTTATCTAGTTTCCTTCTTTTTCAACTGGACCTCCTTAAACTGTGAGTTAGAGTTTCTTCCTCTTCTTATGATCTCGATAAACCATCCTTATCCTCAAGTCCACCATGAACTTCTAATTCATTTTCTAGTTAAAATTTCTTGGTATTGGGTGGTAGTTTAACAAATGATTTATTGTCATCCTCTTATGATTAGACCACTATGAGATAAGGATTCTAAAAAACTAACATTCCTACTATACAAAATGTTTCCACCTATTTAGACCACAAACCTCTGAAATTCCACCCATCCATAGATCACATTTCTCTAGAATTCTTAGTAGTGGATCAACCCTAAGGTAGGTTTTTTACTCCACAAGAGTAAAGGCTCTCCTTGAGTCATATATGGAGACACATTTCATGCCATATAGGTACCAAGAAAAATTGGTATACCAAACCAACCAATTCTCCCTCCAAGCTCCATCTTATGCCAAGACAAGCTTGGAGAATTAGCCATACAATTTACTCACCACATCGGCCTAACTTATTTCACTTCTAAGGTCTAGAATCACTTGAGTGAGCAAGGGGAATTTTTCCATACAATTCATTAGGCTTGGTAGCCCAACCAACTCCCCCTTTAAGCTCTAGGATCACCCAATATGAGTAGTAGGAATTGGTTGTTCACACCCATCATGGATTTCAAAATAATTTGTTGGGTTAAAAGATCCAAGGGTTTATTTATCTTGCATAGTTATTTTATAACATAACTCCACAACACCAAAAAATGATGGACCAGAAACGCACCATGGTTTACCACCAGTAGTATTCACAGAAAAGAACAATTCAATGAGATATAGGAATGATGGGAATGTGAGTTTTGTATGCATGGATTATTTCTACCAAGTGTTGCTTCAGTAACTCTTCCCCACCACTTGGAGATTTGTGTGGACCACTTCCCCCTCTCTTTTCAAACTTAGACTTATGCTAGGGTTCTAGTATTTTAATTTTCAAACTTAGGCTTATGCCATGGTTCCAACCCATTTTTTTTCCTCTTGTGGAGTTCTATCCCCCAGTTTTCTTTTTGTCTAGCGGTCTACAATTGTAATGTATCATATTAACATGGTGTGATTACATTTACAACATTAGGCTCGTTTTCCTTTCACACATAAACTCTCCATCCTTAACCACAAAGGAACTATGGTCTCAAAACGCATAACATAGGCACATAAGCCCTAAATAAGTGTATTCACATGGGCATGTTATCCCAACACAACATGGCTCACTAGCCTAATATAAATATGTACAATACCATAAAGGAATATTCTAGTGTGTTACATTCCCCGCCCCCTTATATATGCATTATCCTTTGTGTATTATAGACATATAGATAGTCAAAATATGTACATGTATGTCTCACACATAGCTCCCACATGGAATCTTCAAGGATATAATAGTTCCATTAGATGTTTACCAACCATATGGCCTTGTTCTAAAGTTCTTTGACCTTTTGGTTTAGGATGCATATTGGTTCTACCTGAAATTCCCCTTCATGGTCCGCCTAAATCACATTCCAATCAATCAAGTGTTTAGCACCAAGAACATGTTTTTTAACTAAAGAGACATGAACCACATCATGAATATACATGGATGTACACAACATGACCAATCCTTTCTATAACCTCAAATGGTGCAAAAGATTATAGCTACTAACTTTGAACAACTTCCCATTTTAGAAAAATATTTTATCTTTAGCTATTAAAAAGACATGTCGCAATTTGAAGTTTCTATTTATTTGAATCTTATCTAGATAATTTTTCCTTCTATCCTAAGAAGTGTTCAATTATCATTTATTTTTTTGCCACTTTCTCTTCTATTTCCCTCAGAAATTTTGGTCTTGTTGTAACTTTTTCTTACCCATAAATTTTTCTTATGAAGGAAATTTTCAAAAAAGGGGGTTTATATCATACGCTTTGTAAAATTCAGGCATATTTTATAAATGCCACATGAAAATTTGTTTTAATTTTCCATTGATAAAAGGTGTGTGGTAACTCCCATGGTTGTTTTAGTGGCTAGGAGTTTGTTCGTCATCATTAAGAGCTCACAAATGATTGTAGAACCCCCACACTCCCGAAGTTTAACGAAGGGCAGGGGGGTTCATAATCTGTGGTTTCCATAAGCCATGGAAAATGACGTGGTGGGTGCTCACGCATTGTGGAACTCTGCCCACCTAATCATATACCATATACCGTCTACCGCCCTCCCCCATAAACCACCTCCCCGCTAGTCGGTAGTCTCACTAAATCTATCCCTCCGCTGTCCACTCCACCAAATAATGTCTCACTATCTCCTCCATTACTTATCAAGTCATAACCACTAAATATTGCAATTACTTCCTGCAAACTTTTAAAAGCCCATTTAAATGCTCGAATCATTAAAATCCTCAATGAGTATTTAAATTTTCTTTAAAATCCTGATCTACCCAAATAGACGAGTCATTAGCTTAGGTTTGCAGTGCTCGCAGAACAAATAAGAAATAGAACAACTTCCAAGTCTGCATAGGCTTTTCGGTCACCATCTTCAATCTTTCTTGGTATTCCAATTTTTTTTCTTTGTGTTCAATCTCAAAATGAGTACCTCAAAAGGAAAAAGTAAACCATAGATTGAAAACGCCATGCTTCCTGTAGTCTCGAATTTAGATGAGATGTCTCTAGTAGACTTAGATTTCAAAATTATAGAGACGAAGTGTGAGTCTGATTTGTATGAATTTCATAATTGGGATTTTCAAAAGTTTGAGGATTCCAATGGTGAGTGTAGATTTTGGGAATCCATGTTAACTCAATTTATTTTTCCTCAGATGCACCATTTTCTTGAGTTTGTCTCTTGGCACAAAAGCATATATTCACCCAGTCAGAGAGTAGTAGTAGCCAGAAATAGTGATTTCTTTTTATATATATAATGCTCGAGTCCATTTTTCATGATTTGAAAAGTAATCCTTCAAGTTTCCTTCGTTCCTCTTCACTTGACTCATTAATGGAAATTTATCATAAGCTTACATTTCAAGAGAGAGCCAATATCTTTGAGTCATTTTTACTAGAATGATCTAAATTGTCGGGCCATAATCTGCCTTATTTCTTAGCCATGCTTCTTGAAATGTTTAGACAAATAATTTCCATGGTTTGCTATATTTTAGGCTATTAAAGTGATGAATGGATTGATGAGGTTATTCTAGGATCTTGACTGTCTTTTCTTTTGGAAAAAAACCTTCTATCTTGTTCAATTTTAGCTAGTTTATCTTCAATAACATTCATGGGAAACTTTTAAAATTCAGTGAAGAAAGAGCCTTCAAACATCAGTATGTATTAGTTTACCTATTCTTATACCATCAATTTGAGCGGTTTAAGATGCCACCACAACAGATAGATTCACAAGGAAGGCCACAATATGTTATTCACTAGACCTAATTAGTGACAAAGAATTTAGAAGAGTATTCATTCAATGATTTTGTTAACCAGTCTCTGTATTTATCACTTTGTCTTCTTAGTAGTGATGTAGTCCCGAGGATTTAAGTTGAAATTAGGAGAATTTTACATTTAAGTGAGCAAACAAAGGTAGGAGATTGGTATTTATCTCAAAGCTTCATAGAGATCATAATTTATGGTTGTGAATTGTCACCTTATAAGCTACCAATGTTTCTTATAATGAGGATTTTTACATTCATGTTCATAAGGAAAGCTTGAATGTATATGAAGTTCATTTTGTGTCTAGAAAACTAAAAGTTTATTTTAAATTAAAATCTCATATTTTCTCCTCCATAGAAAGTAATAGAGAAACTGATAAAGAAGAAAAAAATTTGTTAAATCAAATGAAGTTTAAAATTATTTATAGCTACCCCGATGATCCTTTGGGAATAATTTCAGCTATTATACTTGAGCAGAATTTAGCTCCTTATATTTATTTTTCAGAACCAGATATCAAGCAATATGCTCATTAGGAGGTTTGGGAGGAAAACGCTTTATAGGAAGTTGAAGAACAAATATCAAGTTAGACAACAATGGAAATCCCTCATCCAAAATAAAATAAGTTGAAAAGGACAAGTGAGAGCATTTCTCCTAGCATTTCAAGGTCTAAGTCAACAAATTTTCGAGTTTTTAAGAGAGGAGAGACCAAGGAAATAGAAGAAGAATTATCTGAAGCCATGAATATAGAGGTCTCAACTACAGTGATGGTGTCAAGTGAGCTTGTGTTTACTCTACAACCAATTGAAGAACCAACAACTGATGTATTTTCTTCTCCTTCTTCTAGTAGTCAAATCATTTTTGCTAAATTTAAAGAGATGAAGAAATTGAATGAGATTCTAAAGTCTTCTACATATACTCAATTTTGGAAACAAACTTCCTCTACCAAAAACATAATGTTATTTTCACTAGATCTTGATAGTAGATTATTTAAATTGACATCTCTTGAGCCAAAGGTTCTAGTCCCAAAAACGTCAAATGCCTATAAAACTTGTTTATTTTATTTTTATACTAATCCAATTCACCCTATAGACCAAATAGATCTACATAAGCAAGCAGGTGAAATGATCTAGCCTTCTATAACAAGTTCTGCTATGACCATTTCAAAATTAGAAACTTCTTTGAATAACATTCATTCTTAGTTGAAGTTAGAAAAGATGTCATCATTAGGATTGGATCCTAACAATGTTTGTTGTAGCTTAGGAGATCATAAAAAATTGAAATGAAAATATTCAAGCATTGTGCAAGAAATTCAAGTTAACAACAACAGAGCATCATAAAGCTCGAGAAGTGGGATAAATCGAGAAAGAAAAGGAAAACATGTTGTGCATGATTATGGAGAATAATCTAAAATACAGAAAATGGACTCGGAGATGGAAAATCTAGTGAAAGAGGGAGAAAAAATGTTACTACATGAGTTTAAACATTGGAGACAGGATCAATAAGTCATGATTCAACAGAACAATTATCCAAAGAAATGGTTGATTTATCTTTGAGAAATGTAAAAATTGAAAAGTTGAAAGAATCATTGCGAAAGGTAGAAGAAAATAAAATAAAAGTAGACAATGCATACATTTCAGAGATGCATAAGAATTTCAAGCGTACAAATCGGCTTGAAAACTATTTGGATGAATCAGTTAGTGCAAAAATTTTATCAGAAGCTAAAGAGCATATTTCAATGGACTTAAATTCTGAAATTTCAAATTTATGGTAGTCCATAGATATTACTTTTGAACAAGAGAAACAATTGGAGAAAGCTAAAGAAACCAGTGAATATATCAAAGAAGAGCTAGACAATAGACTTAGAGAAGCAACCAGATTCATCAAAGTCCTAAATTCAAAACCCAGGTAGGATCTAGAAGAAATGGGAATTGAAGATGTGATAGATGCAGTCCTTGAAGTGAGAAAAGTATTGACAAAGATAAATTTAATTCTACTACTGGAGAATAAATGTGAAAATTTAGAAGTGCAGATAAAGATATTTCATAAAAAGTTCTTTGATCTTCAATAGAAATGACTCCATCATTGAGGGATTGTCCTGGTGAATTAATTCAATAGGAAGCCTATCAACAAAGATTCCATGATACTATTATCACCCAAAGAAGCTCTCCTAGTTTGTAGCTCGGAGATGCTCAGGAACATTACAAACTCAACTTAATGTTGGAAATGGATGAATGGAAGGAATGATGCTTGCTCAAGCTAGATAACCACTTCTACTTTGCTTGACTTGAGATATACGTGAACACCTCCAGACTACAAGGCTTTAGACCACCAATTACTCACAGTTCAATGATTGGGTGCATATGGAGAATACTGAACACACAAGTAGATGCATAGGACCCTGTGATGGCCGACTGCGACTAATAAAGAGGTCTGCAAATCTAATTCCCTAATGTATAGATAGGATGACAACTCTCTGTCACTAGGTGAAAAGAAACCTAAATAACTCATTCACTGATACATGCAAGACTTTAACATAGAGATAGGATGACAGCTCCTCTAATGCCAAACATCAAGAGTTCAGGAAAATAGCATATCAGGCAGAGCCCTGTAAGAGAATAGAAATGGAAAATGGGAAATTAACAACAAAGAAGCTTGTATTAGCTGAAAATCAAGACGAGACACTGCAAGTATCAAAGCAATTACAATCTCCAGAAGTTGAACCTTACATCAAAACAACAACCATCAACCCTGATTACATCTTGTTTCTGGGTATACATAGAGTTTCATTACAAAGGCACTCTGTCATTCTAGGTATGGAGGGGTCATAATTGACCACCAACCACTTTAACTACTTGATGGAGATTCTGAGTGCGATTGCTTATTGTAGCAGATGAATGTGATCCTTTCCTGTGCTCTTCTATCCTTCGAAGTGGCTAGAGTGTCGTATAAGATAAAATGCCATGGTTGTTAAATGTAAGTTTATGCTCAAGCCTCGTCCTTCTTCTCGGGCATACTGTCTGTTGAATGCGGTTTTTGAGGAGGAAATGCACCAGGTACTAATAGACGGTCGTCTTTGTTCTTCGGATGCATGGAATGGTCAGGGTAGGTGAACTGCATGGAGAGATTATGAGCAAGATGGAGAAAAAAAATCAACCATCGGATCAAGAGGGCAGATGACGGGGATCACTTGGCAGAGGGTATCGGGAGGAAGCGGGAGTGAGATGAATGTGGGCCGTCGGATCTCGGGTGGGCAAATCCAATAGTCGTCAGGCAGAGGAGACATGTGGGAGTTAACAGGCGGGAAAGGCAGTTTTGGCAGAAGGCGGTATTGATCGCACCAACGTTGGGGGTTGGGTGGTAAAGGTATAAGGGCATGCGATACTACTCAGAGGTTGACGCGTGGTGGTAGGGAAAGGATGAAAATCACCTTCCATCATGCGTTAATGTGCCACTAGTTGTGGTTGCGGGGGAAGCGAATGTCATCCAATTGTGGTGGAGATGATTAGATAGCGGGGTTTAAATCACGTGGATTTCATTGGATGGGATAGGGAAACATTGGATCAGGGGTGGCGGAGAGCAATGGTTAAGGTCACAGTAGTGGGAGTTTGTGGAGGTGTGCAATTATATGGGGTACAGGCTTTAGCACCCGAGGCTTAAGAGCGAGGGCCCTTCATATGATTTTAACCAAAAAACATGAGAAATGAAGATGACAGGAGGGTGAGAGAAGGAGAAGGGGAGGGCAACTGTTAAAGGTCGTCTTCTAGCACGAACAGGGGCCAGGTTTGCTTCCAACCTTTAGAACATTGATGTTATATAGCAGAGCTAACACTGGCTCCTTCTGGGGATGAGATCCTCCCTGCGAGGTCTTAAGAACTTGCAGACCAATGTCTTTCCTGTGAAAATCAGATTAGCAAAATTCCCTAGTGTTCCATTGGGCATGGAGTCTAATTAAGCTTTCACCTAAACTAATAAAACAAAATATTTACAACTTTAAGGCCAAAGGACCTTAAATAACATAAATCTTCAGAAAACACCCATTAACTGGGCCATCAAAAATTGCCTCTCCTCCCATACTTTGCAGTACGAAAGTATTATTCCTTTAGATCTAAGAAATGATAAAAGGCCCTGTCCAGAAAGCATCAACCTTCCCATGGTTGCCTTTCTTCTCCTTCCATGCATCCCACTTAAGAACCAAATCTCTGACCTAAAAATTATCTATTTTTTCCCTCCTGTCAAAAGCTTCCTTGATATTCTTCTGATATGCCACAAACCTTTCAACCAGTTGTTCTCTGATTTGATGCACTTCTGCTAAATCAATGATCTTTTTTGCCACGTCTTCTTCCTCATTCTGGTCTTCTTGTAGGAACTTTGCCACAGGGAGGGTTAACTGAATTGGGAACACATCCTTAGTTCCATATACCAGCTTGAAAGGAGAATCCCCTATGGATTTCTTGGTGCTCAATCTATCAGCCCACAATGCATATTTGAGCTTAGAATCCCAATCTTCTTGTTTTCTTCCAACAACTTTCTAATTATCCTTATCAAACTCTTGTTGGAAGATTCTGCTAGACCATTGCCTTGAGGGTAATATGAGGTGGAATGAACCAGCTTAATGCCCATTGAGTCACACATGTCCACCAATTCCTTTGCCCTAAAGGCTGCTACATTATCTGTGACCAACTTATGTGGACAACCAAATTTGGTGAAGATATTTTCTGTCAAAAACTTCATGACCACATGATGATCAGCCTTTCTAGAAGGGATGGCCTCAATCCATTTAGTGAAGTAATCAGTGGCCACCAAGATCCACCTGTACTAGCCACTAGAATGTGGATTGATTTCTCCAATGAAATCCAAGCCCCACTATTGAAAAGGGCCGCTAGCATTTATGGGTTTTAGGGGCAGGGATTTCAATTGTTGCTTCCCTTCAAATCTTTGGCACCTGTCACATGATTTAACAAATGAAGAGACATCAGAAAATAAGGTAGGCCAATAATACCTAGCTCTGAGAATCTCGTGGTCTATAGTTTTCCAATAATGATGCCCTCCACACATGCTAGAATGAAACTACTGAATAAATTCCAAGGATTGTTCTTTGTCCATA
This sequence comes from Pinus taeda, assembly GCA_000404065.3. Taxonomy (NCBI): domain Eukaryota; kingdom Viridiplantae; phylum Streptophyta; class Pinopsida; order Pinales; family Pinaceae; genus Pinus; species Pinus taeda. Next base: position 500 of record APFE030882217.1, on the reverse strand, counting down.
CATCTTAAGAGAATCCCAGAGGGATCCCTCCAATAAAGAAGATTTTCATAGATGCAATATTTTTCCGCCCTAAGCTTAATAGTTCTAGCTTGGGTTGAACTAAGACCTGAAGGAACTTCTAGTTTCAACAAGAATTGAGTTGTTGCAAAGTACCATTCACAAGAAGTTAGATTTTCTGCCAATGACAGCTTTTTCCCTGGTTCAACTGCTTCTTCTTCTTCTATTTGACCATTTTCTGAAATTGAGCCCATGAGATTTATGTCCAGTGCTCTGCAATTTTCTTCAGCCAATAGTTTGGCAAAGCCCTAACCTCTGACAAGCTTGGTGGGTTTTAGGCCCCTATACTACTAGAGTAACCCCTTATTGTTATTAGTACAACCCACTTATTATATTGATGTACCCATGTAGCGCCCATATTGTTACTATTGAGCCCCATAGAAGCCCACTATTATTATTATTGTGCCTTGCATTATTATTGTTATGTAGGCTCTGATTATGTT